>JAFBMS010000046.1:2268102-2375602 GCA_019788955.1 Albula glossodonta | reverse complement strand
ATATAGTATGGCATAGGGCATAGCCCATCAGGTGACGTACTGCGATGCTATAATACCTGTCAAAAAAAGTTCAGGACTGGTGAACTTTTCTGGTAATTTTTCTAAAGACTTCACTGTGTAGGTTGCTGTTGTTTGACAGCACATTGCTCTCAATGAAAAACACTGGTCCTGATGCTTTCTTCCTGTGCCCTAAGGAGTGTGTGTGTGTGTGCGTGTTTGAGTGTGTGTGTGTGTGTGTGTGTGTGTGTGTGTGTGTGCGCGTGTTTGAGTGTGTGTAAGTGTGTGTGTGTGTGTTTGAGTGTGTATTGTGGTTGCATGTGCGAGTGTGTGTGTGTGTGTGTGTGTGTGTGAGAGAGAGAGAGAGAAAGAGTGTGTGTGAGAGTGTACATTGACAGGGTGACTGTAAATTTTAATTCCACAGCATCAAATATTTTATCAGATTAGATCCTGGTTGTGTTGACCCTTCCTGTATTGTGTTTGCATTTAATTCAGACTATAGTGAATACAGCTCAGGCCAACCAGATAAACATGACACTGTGTCTTTTTTCCCTTGTTAAATGAGAGGAGCAACAGCGTTTCATGTTCTCTGTGAACAAAACCCTGTAAAACACTACGGTCTTGAGATGGAGTTTGCAGCCGGTTACCGGCTGAGAGACGCTTGGACTGGCTCCATAATTCTTGGGTCCGTTCCAGGCTCCTGTCCTCGTTGAGATTAATAGGGGCTGCCTTTGCTCAAAGCATGCCGGGGTAAATACATACTTTCATCCGTGAGACCGCCGCTGTTCTGTTCGGCTCTCTCGATAATCAAATGAAGTGCTGCAAGCAAAATCGATTTACATGGGCCGTTACCCGAGCGTTTCATCGATGCGGTGATCGGGGTTGTTGTCAGGTTTGAGCAGCGATGCAGGTGTGTGCTGCTTAGCGCAGCCCTGTTCTGCTGAGGTCTTTGGATGTTCAATGCGGTTGGATGTGAAGCTATGTGGGAAAGGCTTAAGGATAGAAAATCTACCTCTGAAAAATGAAGAGATCTCACAAAAATCATTCAACCAAACCAATTCTCAAGTTTCAATCTTCATCTGTAAATCTTCAGAATAAATATGAGCTCAATGCTCCAATTTTTTATATATAAGCTGAAAAGTGGACTTTTGTTCTTTAGTTCTTCAGTATTCTTTTTTTTTGTCTGAAAAGTAGATGGAGATGAGAGAAAGGAGGTGATAGGTACAGTTGGAGGCATTGCACCCATCTGCAGCTGTAGTTGGGGCGGGATAATAGAGTCCACACAATGAAAGACACGTTCACTCCCCTCTGTTTGTGGTTGAGCCGATAGGTGAGTAGTCACTTCCTCTGGGCTGTGTAAGTGGAGTCCCACTGATGTATGGTGTGTTTCCCGGCATGCAGTTGGCCTGGGGAATTGGGGTGAGTTTTTTTTTTTGGGGGGGGGAGTGATGTGCGGACACGAGAGTGTTTGTGATGAAGTGAAGGTGTGACATTGGGAAGGTTATCCATACTGTGAAATTGGAGGGAGGGTGTTCACAGCCCCCCGCCCCCCCCCTTCCTCACTCGACCCCGCCATCCTGCCTCCCCATGCAGGGTAGATGGTTTAGCTCGGTCATGTGAAACAAGGCCGGAACGAGCCTGCCAAACAGAACGCGGCGATGCCAGTGAGAAACCAATGTGAAGATCTGGCAAAGCCGGATGCAAAACACCACCATAAAGATTGTGAAGGTCTGGCAAAATAGAACGTGACGATGTGGAGAAACTGAATGTGGAATGCTACCAGTCATGCACTAGTTACATTGCTGTGTTGGTACATAAAAAAAAAATTGTCCCTTTTTTAAACCAATTACAAATAGTAACTTAAAAAAGAAAAGGACTTCAGTATGGGGTGGGGCGTTATGATCAGTGTAGCCAGGATTGTATATGCCATGTGCAAGATTCTATATTCACATAGTTAGACTGTAGAAAAAGTGGGGAGGTACATGAAAAATTCATCCAGGACATGATCTTCAACAAATGACTTATTTGCGTATCATCTGCACTCGATCAGCCTCCTGTGTTAACTGCAGAGAAGTAGCTCTCTGCAGCCTTGGAGCCTAAATCCATCTCACAGAACAGGAGATTAAAGTCACGTTTTAAATATCAGCTCAGGCAGAAGTGTAATTTTCCCTCAAAATCACAGATTTTCCAGGTATAAACAGCAGACAAAAATGACAAGGCAGGAGCATAATTTGCCCTTAAAATAACAGCTAAATGTAGCTGTTAACATAAAGAAAGAAACATCATTTAAATAATATCTGAATTAAGCATGTATTAGTTGAGTTTTTCAGCTCGCAAACCACAATGCATGACTGTAAACCAGGTAGCCTGTAACACGTGAAATCAAACTTGTCAGAAATGACAGGAAGACAGTTGAGTTGCATGACAAGAGACATGTGAGTTCCTTCAGGCACTTCAGGCTTCTGCTCTGCCAGCTACGTCTTCATCACTGGGAGGCATGCGGTGGGGGGTTGAGGGGGTGGGTTTGGCCCTACAGTGCCTTTGAATCAGACTGTGAGTCACTCATGTATGATCAGGCAGTCTGTGATAAATACAGATTTCTGCTTTTTTTTTTTCGGTCCCTCCTTTATCAGCGAAGACAAGCGAAAACATGACGATCAATCTGCGCTCCTCTCCTCATTCTCCTCATTCTCCCAACACATGTGAGGCCCTTGGCCCGAACATCATTTCTACAAACCATCAAACCCGCCAGCGGCCCGCAGAGACGCGCACCTGGTTTCGATAGTACATCAAGAGATGCAGAGACCCGCACTTGGCTGGAGAGAAATCTCCCGCGCGCCGCAGGGTTATTTTACACAGCTGCTGAATCAGTTCAGCCGCTTTATCTACGTGTGTGAATTGATGGTGTGGAATTCAAGCGTTTATTCCGGACTGAAATATTTTAAAAGGATGAAAAAAATGAAACCTTCAAGGCCAAGTTGAATCATCCTGGTATTTTTCAGCTCCATGTCACATCCTTCGTCAATAGCAATGTGCAATGATCCTGATCTGAAAACTGTCAAAGTGATACACGTGCAAGTGATATTAGCTCTTGCATTTATCAAAAAAAATGTAACACAGTTAGCCATTTTGCGAAGTTATTCAACAAATAATGCAGCTTTACTTTTAAAGTGCTGCAGAGCCCTGTGTCATCACTATCTGCTTATGTTTGGAGCGCAAACTTCAGGTGATTTCAGGTGACATCTGGAAGCAAGTTCACCTGGACTGGGTCGTAATGGAGAATTGTGAATTTATATTCTGGCAATAACTCTTGTTTTTATGTTTTTAAGATAGATTTTTCCTCACTAGCATTTTAAGACGTTTTTTTTCTTTTAGCATTTTTCTTAATTCAATATTACGTATATCCCTTGTTTTTTGACATTAAGTACCCATCATTGCATTCAATTTTATATTTGATTGCACAGTTTTTCATTATGTTTAAATTGCATTGTCACATTGCTGCTGTATTAGTGCGTATCTGCGTATCTTCTCATGAATCTGCTTTCTATGCCATGTATACTTTCCTTTGTTTGAAGGGTATATTTATGAATATGCGTTATGTGGTGTGGACAGTGTTAAAGATGTTGTGAAAATCTGCATGCCAATTTGTACTTTGTCATTGTCCTAATTGATTGCTTCCTTCCCGTTTGGCGGGTTGGGGGGGGGGGGGGGGGGTGGGGTGTTAGCATGGTAACGGAGGTGACTGTCGGAGGTAATGGAGATGGAGTGGCAGGAAACTGATAATATGTTACAGCGCTGTGTGCGCCCAGCACTGGGGCTTCAGCTTGCCCCATGGCATTCGGCCGCTTCCTGTCAATACGACGGCAGTGTCATGTTTCCGTGTGGGTTAAGGGAAGGTGTGCGGGTTATTTGTGACACGTTTGTGACTGAGCCCAAAATTGTGCTGTGGGAGGTTATGGGTCTCAGGGCCCATTAGCACAAAATGTAGGAGATACATGCTCCTGCTGAAATATAGGGAAATATAGGGAAATATAGGGAAATAAATCTGTTTAGCATTTACTTATTTATATAAGAAATAAAAAATGAACGGCTCTGTGACCACTGCCAATATCAATATACCTTGGACCAGATTTATCACAGCCTTTAACATATGCAATGTCAGCAACATGATTTGTGATTGGAGCAAATTAACTACCTCCACCAATCACATGCTCTCTTAGTATTTTTGCACTAGCGAAACAATTTTGCATGCACTAAATCCTTAAATAAATTTGGCCCCTTATTTTGTGTCCTATTGGTTGACTTACTGTAATGCCACACTGTATTCAGGTAAAAGTTAAAGAAAGTTCAAAATTAAATCGAATTTGTTTTTCTGGGAATGTAGGAGCATCTTTTTTCAGACTGCACTGCAGTGGCATTTGTTGTACAACAACGGATCATCTCATTGTAAAACACTGGTCCGGCTGTGTTTTGTTTACACACTCCAAATTCCTCTGAGTAACAGTGGCCTAAAGCTAGCTGCACTGGGTAAACCATTAGTGAAAAAAAATGGTAATTGTTCAGGTGGAGTTGATTTTATGGCGTTGTGGGGAATTTGCGTTTTTAAAAATGCAAGCCAGAGTTTCTCCAAATGCAAATGGGTTCTGGCTGAGGCGAGTGCAGCATGGCTGTCTGTGCTCTCAGTGGGACACCGGCCTCACCGCTTAGTGCCCAGAATTCAGAGTAGCATCTCTCTGCTGTTGGGAGAGTTTCACTCTCAGGCCTGCACGTCCCTGTGACTTATTAGACCTGTCAAAACATCATCAAAACAAAGACCAAGGCCGCCATTTGTTTTGTTTCCAGCTGAAAAATGCATTAAATAAAGCCATTTTAATTCATCATTTTAAAATCACAACAGTCCTGACCACATCTCCCCAGTAACTCTAAGCATACGCCTAAAAAACAATTTTATTTAAGAGGCAACCCCTGCCATATTTGATCCTCATGCACAAAGGGGTGCAGTGGGGATTTGCAAGGGGTTGAATTTAAGTTTTTCTGGGATGCATCCAGCTTCTGATTCGACTAGATTTATGAAGTATGGCTTGGATGGGATATGAGGGCTAATGGTTTGAGGTGGATCTGGTGCAGCGTTAGGGAGTTAAATTCTGCTGGTTTTAATTACGACTCTTGGATTGGGTAATCGTTTTTTTTTTTTTTTTTCTTATTTCGTTTTTCACGAGCCCCTTTCTCAACAAGGGCTCTCTTGTAAGAGTCTAATGATTTTCCTCGGTGTGCCTGTTCTCTCTGTTTGTTCTCTGGGCCGTCTCAAAGAATCAGAGAGAGAAAGAATGAGACAGAGAGAGAGGGAGAGAGAGAGAGAGAGACCCCATTATCAGTGATCTTTGAGAACCTTTCTTCTAAGCCTCAGCAGCTGTGGCTTGCGATCGATATGCCCTCATCTTCCTCAGTATCTCCTCCGCGCCCCTTTCCCCCCCTCTCCTCTGCCCCATCCCCCCCCCCCCCCCCCCCCCCCCCCCCCCCCCCCCCCCCCCCACCCTCCACCACCTCTGCGGCCTGCACACCAGCTGGGCCTGGGGTTTTACAACCACCAGGTCTCCTTTGGTTTTGATTGTGTGGCCCCGGGACGGAATGGGTTTGCTTTGACCCCCAGAACCAGCCAAATGCCGTGAGGGGTTATCTGGCAGGAATCAGAGGGACAGGCATACAGCTCATACACATCTGAAAAGCCTTTGGCACTTTTATCTGTGTTGGAGAGCGCTGCTGCGAAAGCAAACAGATACCAGCTACTGTCCATTCTGACATGCACACATCCATACATACACATTCATGCAGCTATTTATACACAGATACTTTAATCCAGCAAAACTACATATTTGCACAAGAAGTCCATTCATGCAATTGTACATGCATACAAACATACATACATACATATGTAAGTCAACAGGCATGTGCGCACATAGAGTATGTACATCCATTAAAAATAAATATTTACACATATACACTTTCAAACACACATGCACACATACATAGGCATGTGAACAGTACGTAAATGTTTGCTTTTGTTATTTTGAGTTCTCCCACTTCTCTATGCGGATAACAAAAGAAGTTCACTATTGTATTCGGAAAAATGCCCCTAGAACATGGAGCATGATATTGGATTTCTTTTCCTGCCAAATACCTTTCAGGAAACCAGTAAATCTACACAGATGAAGATATAAAAGGAAATTCTTTGTAAGCTACACAAGCTGTGTGTCTGCACTAAGATAATCGTTCAGAAACCTTCGCTGCTAAACAACCCGGCAGCTCTGTGCCAACGTCTGTCTCACGTTCTGTAATAAAAAGAACTCTGTTCTCTGTGCTTAAACCAACACCCAATTTTGTGGTTTCTTGCATAAGCTGTAAAGTTATATTAAGACATTCTCAGATACCATAGCTGGAAATTGGTATACATCTGAGAATGTGTGTGTGTCTGTATGTGTGTGTCGGTGTATTTTTGTGAGGAGGTTGGTCTTTCAAGTGCGTGTGAACGTATGTATGTGTGTATGTGTGTTTATGGTGTGTGTGTGTGTGTGTGTGTGTGTGTGTGTGTGTGTGTGTGTGTGTGTGTGTGTGTGTGTGTGTGTGTGTGTGTGTGTGTGTGTGAACATATGCATGTGTGTGTGCAAATGTGTGTGTGTGTGTGTGGGTGTGTGTGTGTGTGAATATATGCTTGTGTGTGTGTATCTGTGTGTGTTTGTGTGTGTGTGTGTGTGTGTGAACCTATGCTTGTGTGCTAATCTGTGTGTGTGTGTGTGTGTACTTGAGTACGAGCATGTGTTCACACCTCAGAGAGCCCCACACGCAGACTGATGGTGTCACATGACCCCCATGTTAGCGGCTGTAAAATCCAATCTGATGCACTGCTGCTCGCTGTCCGCTTTGATACATCAGCGTCTGCGAGGGCCACTAACACAGCCTGTTATCACCAGACAGAGGATTCGCTACCGCTACACGCCCGGGTCTCCGCCCGCTATTCCTACCTTCATTACAGGGACACCGCCAGAAATGTCCATTGTAGTGTGCTGATAAGGTCAGCGGTATGTCTTCAGCCGGACGAGGGGGTGAAAACAAAACAATATTCATTCTTTTCTTGCTTGCAGTGCCTGCACTTGTTCCTGCGTTGCATTGATGAGCTGCGGGGATGGGGGAAAGGTATGCAAACAATATAGATGTCCCAAGCCGCTGCTGCGCTCTCTAGGCTGCTAATGAAGTGTGGAGCCATGCGTCTCAAAGGTGCGCCTCTCCCCAAAGACTACGAGTACCACCGATGCTAATAAAGATATCTCTCTACCACAATTCACACAAATACTTTTGATTGGAAAGTGATTAAAGTATGAAAATGAAAAGGCTACAGTAAGCTTACCTGGTGTTTTTTTACTTGTGATGCTGGACAGTGAGTAGAGTGTCACCAAACTGCTAACCACTGAATTATGCAAATTAAAATTGTTGGTTGATAGATTTGACAGAACTGAAGAGAGATGGATTGCTAATTTTTGTGCAGCAAGATTCTACTGTGCTACTGTTATCTGTGAATAATCCTCTGTATCTACAGCGTGCAATTTACATTTTTGAAAACAAAGTGGGTTTGGTGGTCTTAACTAATTCAACAATATTATAATTTATCAGTGACTCAGCCGTTGAGGATGTGCTCAGGCGACCAGAGCAAGCCAAATGTCATAACTGGAGAACGACAGAGAGTCCGCAGCAGCCACCGCGCAGAGCTGGCCCCAGCCCAGAAGGGGCAGGGTGGCAGTAAGGCAGCCAGGGTCTCCGAGGGCTCCTGATCACGCTCTCTTCTCTGAGAAAGAGCTTTCTCTTCTCTGCAGATTTCATAATGATGCTGAATGAGAAGCCCAGTCAGGCTGACTTTGCTGTCCTGCTCTTCACATATTTTTATGTTTCTAACTACACAGGCCTGCAGCAGATTTGTAAATTATATAGTTTTTGACTAACCTAGAGATAAGGCTCCAGATAAACTAGATTTATCATAGAATTGCATTAGAAGATAGTGATTTTTAAAATCTGATTTACTATTAACGGTGACCGAAAGCATTGGCTGAAGTGAAAACTCAAAGTCGTAGTTGAGGAGAAAAAACTTTTCTATGGTGTGCTACATCCACAACTTCAGCTATGTGTTGCTGCGTTTGTTTGTCGCAAACATATATATTTTTATACTCAAAGATTATTGTGACATCAATGATATTGACATCAATTATTCTGGAACTTTGATCTCAGAGAACTGTTCCACACTGCATGTAATCTGTGAATGTAGACCACTACAGTACCTGAGACTAAAGACGAGGCAGTTTTCACATCAACCACATCACTTAAAAAGGTCAAAGGAACGTTGAGCACTTGATTGCTTGTCAGCCTAATTCTCAATCAGGTATAGTATTTGAAAATATGTTCTTAATGGACACAATTATCCACAACAAATAATGCAGCTCACATTGAACATATTTTCCATCCCCACACCTGAATATTTCCTGAGGAAATTTGGGCTTGAGTACTTTAATCAAGTGAACCATAATAGTTTCCCCCCTGGGACCTGAGCCCAAAATCTTTTGGTTATTGTGTCATTTTGCCATGTCAATATCCTAGGCATGGCTAGAGGGCTTTTAAATAATTGAGATAATATGTTTTATGTATAATATATTACATTGTGATATACATTTCGATAGACCCCCACAAAGCAACTTATATTAACCTTTCATCTTCAAAACTTTCCCTTTATGGGCTGTTCATGCTTCAAAGGCACAGCCCGGCGTTTCTCCCTCTCCCTCAGCAGCGGTCTGATCCCCATCTCCAGCTAGCCAGAGGTGCAAACCCTTTTTCCTTCAGAGCTTGAGTAAAACTGATCATAGGCAGGGGAAAATCGATGGAGCTTTGTATCAGTGCCAAAATAAATTGAGGCTGGTTTTTTAAGGAAAATGAATGCATCTGCTGTGTAGAGTTTTCATTAAATAAAATGTATTTTTCATGACCTGTTATGAATGAGTGTGATCCTTGGATCAGAGGTCTGAGCCCAGCTCATGTTGTTCTATCTGTCCTGCACACAATTAGTTGTCCGTGTCTGTGTGTGTGTGTGTGTGTGTGTGTGTATGTGTGTGTGCGTGTGTGCATGCGTTGGTCCATGCATATGTTCGCATGTGTGTATGTTTCGCATATGGATGTCGGAATTCTGATAACCAAACTCTCACTGAGTGAAGAGGGTGCGGGAGAGAAAGCTATTTCTATGGAGATCAGGTTGTCATGCCGATGCTTTTAAGTCCCAATTTAATTCAATCAGAAGGTGCCACATACATCTCCAGAAGGCTGATGTGCTGTGCTGTTTTTTTGTTGTTGTTTTCTTTTGTATTTTTTGTGATAAAATAATAAAACAAATTTGCCTGTACGAAAGCACCACAAATGATGATAAATCTAAGCTTTTGGTTTCAAGGTAATGTTTTATTTGCCATTAGGCCCATCAATTTGCCCGAAGTGCGGCTTTTTGTGAGACGGCGCGGGGGGACGTGCGTGGCGGGGGAGGGAAATGGAGATTGATTCTAAAAGGCAGTCGTTTTCAGTCACGCCGCGGCGTCTGATACGGAGCAAAGCATGATGGATGGCCCGGTCAGAACCCAGTCATCCCACAAAGGACACCTGTTCTAATTTCAATCTTTCCTCTCAATGAAAACCCTCTCTGTTCTGCGCCGCATTATGGGGGGTGGGGGGGGGTGGGTGGGCGGTGTCTGGGGGGGGGGGGGGCGCCACAGAAGATTAAGACGCCCTTTTTGGTGTGACGATTCAGCCTTTTTTTAGGATGCCCTTTGAAACGGTACACAGAAAGTGTTTAGCGTATCTTTCGCTCTACCAAACCACCTTTGCGCTCTTGCTGCAGCATGTGTTCCAGGGATATGGACCCCCTGCACACACAGTCATCCATGGCTCCTATGTTAGCGATCTCTCTCACTGTATCTCATTTGTCAAGCATTTACACATGTACACAATTAAACCAGTATAACCAGAAATGTAAATTTAAAAAAAAATAAACACATTTAGTGTGGAATGGGTAAATAATTTATGGCTTTCATTCTACATATTTCATTTTTACTGCCTTAAATTTGTAAATTTTTTTACTCCATTCATTTGGATTGCTTCATAATTGAAGGAAATTGTTCTTCTAGGAATAAGTAAATGCAGTGCAATTTAATGAGCAAAGGAATCAGGACTTGGAAAGAAACTGAGGGACCTTAGCTGCTAATCTATAAAAACGTGTCTAATGCTTGTTCTTATAAGACAACATTGACACAGATGTTATAACGTCCAAAGGGACATTGTTTCAGACCCAAGGGCCAGTAACAGCTCCTTCATTGTTAACCTGTCTTGTCCTTTTAGCTGCTGAAGAAACAGATGAACTGGGCCTCATCCACCATGTAGAAGAGCTGAAGGTCAACACACAGCTGTAGTGAGCATCCATTCATCCAGTTTCACTCTATCTTTTCCATTTTGCCATCATATTGTTCGATGTTCCTAAACGAATCTGGATTCACTGAAAAAACGATCAATAGAATTGACCTCTGAGCCTCTCATAATTGCCGGGAGGGGTCAGGGGTTGAGTAAGTCAAACCGACTCGTTAAGACGCCATTAACACGTAGGGCGAGGCTTCTGCGTCTCTCTTTGCAGGGTTAATTGAGTGGAGCCTTTGTATCTATCAGTTAAATCAGGAGCATTGTATCGCATTGCTTTGCAAAGCAAGGTCAGCCACTGGAGCCTGCGAATGCACAGCCACGCCACTAAACACAGCCAAACCGGAAAGGGCAAAGTTCAACTGCCCAACTACAGATTCAGTCTGACAGCCAGTTAATGCTCAGTATGAGAGTGTGTGTGTGTGTGTGTGTGTGTGTGTGTGAGAGAGAGAGAGAGAGAGAGAGAGAGAGAGATAGGGAGAACAGAACTATGTAGCAATCTATGTAGCAATTAGTGACTATGGAATCATAAATTTGCAGAGTTTAATGGCAAGCTTGATTTAAATTCTTATGAACCAATGAGGTAAATATGTCAATGTAAAATTAACATCTCACAAATCGGGGACACCCCATAGAGCTGCAGTAACTGGAGGGAAGAGAGAGAGTGCAAGATGAAGGGCATCTTTTTGGCAAACCCCTTCATTCTCTGAGACATGCTTCATTTTTACCAGCCAAAAGAGAGAGTGGGTGTAGTTTTCTGAAGGTGTGCGCTCTGCCTTCCGTTCTCTGCTAAAGGTGGGCTGTGTTGTGTTTGTCTGGGTTTGTTGTCCCAAATCAGTTAACAAAGACACTGAACCTCATCTAATCCTCAAATATTTCCCCATTATCGTGGTTAAGCTTTGTGTAGGATTTCATTTCCTTCGCAAACCTCACAGAAACATCTTTCAGTCTCGTGGGACATCCCAACTCAACGAGAGGATTCAAACGTGCTATTTCCTGGAGGCTCCAGAGAGATTTAGACTTCCAACACGGCCAGAAGCTTTTGATGAAAATTCAAGGGTTGCCAAAGCAACCCTATTCTTTAAAATGCAGCTCTGCTCTTGATTCACATGGTCCTTTCTGGGGGTTCTCAGAGAAAAAAGCATCAGAGACCCGACAGTGGGGGAGGAAAAAAAAAGCCTTTACATTACATTATAGTTATTTAGCTGGTGCTTTTATCCAAAGTGACTTACAGTTGATTAGGCTAACCAAGGGGCCAATCCCACCTGGGAGCAATGTGGGGTTAAGGGCCCTGCTCAAGGGCCCAGCAGCAGTGGTGTTCTCGCTGTGGCTGGACTGGAGCTTGGACCGCCAACCTCAAGGGTTCCAGTCATGTACCTTAGCCACTAGGCTACAGGCTGCCCCCACAATGGATAATACACAATGTGAGCATTCATTCATGGTCATCATTCATAGTTGATTAGGCCATCAGCCAGCTAATTCAGCTAATTAGCTTAGAGGTACCTAAGCTAGTTTATCAGTCAATCAATCCATTTTTGGAATGGGTGAATCAGTCAAACAGTCAATCAACCAATCAGTTGATGTAGGCATCAGTCAGTCAGTCAGTCAATAAGCTAATAATTATTCAGTGGGTCGTTCAGTTGGTCAGTGGGCCAGTCCATTGGTTGGGAGACCATCTGGCCAGTCAGTCAGTACTGTACGGGTCAGTGATGTCTGTAGAGCACTTAACTATTCCAGCTGTCCCTGTTTATTTCCTTTCTGCCACATGGACCCACAACAGTCACTGCGAGATGGAAAACAGCTCAACACTTCTGCAAGAGGGCTGGCCCCCTGGGCACGAATATAAAATATTTCTCAACAACTTTACTGAAATATTTTCTGTTTTCTTTTTTTTTCTCTCAGATCTGAGTCATTTTAAATTCTTTGATAGTTATTTTTCATAATTCACTGCAAGCTGCAGCATCTTAACAATTAGACAAAATGTGCAGATGTATGGTAAGAAACCAACGGGACCAAAAAAGAGCTGATATATTTAAGCAGTAGATAATGATACAAACGTATTATTGTGGCAGGGTATAGATAGCTCAAAGTGATAGTACAGTGGGGTGGCAAAATATTCTGCAGGTTTGAAATCTGGTTTCGTAAATCAGAGCTTGTTGGTTCAATTCTTAGTCAGGGCACTGTTGTATTTTTTAAGCAAAATATTTCACCAAAAATGTACTCAATAAATATTCAGTTTTGTGCAAAATGTAAATTGTGAAAGCTGCTCTAGATAAGCACATATAAATATGAAGCACAGCATTTTGGCACGGAGGTAATTGGCGGAGGAGAGTTCACACACTGGGATATAGATCCATGGGCGAGAAAGCTGAGTGCTGCGCATTGATGCAGTGTGTTTTCAGGGCCTCAGGGTTAGTGTGGAGCTGCGGGTGAAGAAGCAGTCATGAGGAAGCTGCCGAGGGGGCCCAAAGACTGGCATTTCCCCATCCACAGGGGGCCTGCGGTAGCCCAGCTCCACGGGATCAACATGAACAGCCTGGGGGTGGGGGTGGGGGCAGTAGTACTGGCATAAGAGCTATCTATCTGTCTGACTGTCTGTATGTTTCCTCTCTTTCAAGTAGGATAGCACTTCAAAAAGCAATCCTTTCACTCACATGAAAAAAGCACATAACACGAGAACATCAGAACAGAACACAACAGCAAGATATGGTTGTGTAATGTAGCACAGATTACTTTTGTGTTGTAATTCTTGCCGATTATTTCACTATTGTCACCATATGTTCATCGCTCCGCCTCCTTTCATGCTCTTTAATTTCTTATTGGTTAATTTTGCATACCCATCCTCCTGTGATACGTTATGTCGGTGCACCGTGGGGCGGCATGAGTTGCCTGGGAAGGGGGTGGGGGGTGGCGCCTAACTGTTTCATGTGTTAGTGAGCCTGTAATAGGTGAGTTACATGTCAAGGGCTAAGACTGTGGCTAATCACTTGAGTGGATTGCCTCAACCTCTTTCCCCTGGTCTCAGCACTGACTCACCCAGTGCTACAATGTAACTAATTACTGTATGCAAATAGTAAAGAGAGTAGGATGGCTTCAAACCCCCCACCCCCCCACCCCCCATAGCCCCCACACCCCCAGGCCAAAAATGGAGGAAGCTGGAGCAGGTGCTAGAGAGATGAGAAGTCTTTCCTTCCCAGGATGCATCAGAGTGGGGGGGTGGGGTGTGATGGGGGGGGTTGGGTATTGTTTGGGGGATGGAGTCAGTGAATCCATTGATTTGAGGTTGTCTTTCCTCATTTTGCTGTCTGTCTTTTCGCCATCCACTCCTGCTTCCATTCTCCTGGGAATCATGTGTCTATTTTATTTTAGTTTGATTTGTTTCGGATCTTTTGTTTTGATTCCTGTTAAGAGAAAACAGGATGAAACAGGAGAGTATCTGTTCAACAGCAGAATGCCTTTATTGGCATGTAACTGAATGAAGCACACAATTGCTCCAAATGAATGATTTTGGCTTCATCTGTGCAGTCCTCAATAGCACAAAGATAGCCTGGGCTCCATTTTACATTACAAACAAACTCCTCTTTATTCTCTATTACATTTTTTTTTATGTCATGAGGAAATGTATCCCATAAATTTTCATTACTGCTCAACAATAAATGATTGATGACTAATGTTAATATGTGCAGCGCATAATGGATTCCAAGTTAATATGATTTTTTTTTTTTTACAGATATAAGACAGTCACTCAATAAAATTCAGTGTATAGCACTGTAGGAATGTGTTGGACTGTTGTAGTTATATGCTGTGTATCTCCTCTGTCATGCTGCCACAGTTCTTTGACACAGTGTGGTAGCTGTGCTCCTGAATCTCACAGCACATGTGATGGAGCAGGTAGACATGCGCCATACTATCATTTCCTTTCCCTTCTGCTCATGCAACATGCGCTGCACTTTATAGATACAGAAATGTGAGACCATCACACCGTCTCTGCAGTTAACTGAGGAGTGGAGGCTCACAGTGAAGCCTGTGTGTGTGTGTGTGTGTGTGTGTGTGTGTGTGTGTGTGTGTGTGTGTGTCTGTATGCGTGTGTGTGTGTGTGTGTGTGTGTCTGTGTGCGTGTGTGTGTGTGTGTGTGTGTGTGTGTGGATGTATGTGTTTGTACGCATGTGTATGTGTGTGTGTGTGTGTGTCTGTATGCATGTGTGTGTGTGTGGTATGTAATGTGCATTTCCAGGTTCATTATTTTGACAGTCGTTGTCATGAATGTTGTGGGAGAGACATTTATTAACATAAGATCACATCACTTGAGATGCACTGAGAGAAACTGAGGACAAATTTTGCACTTTTTCTTCTGAACTCACCAAATGTCCTGGCCCCCTCCCCTGTCACCCCCTCATGACTGTGTTTATGATAAATAAGTGGAAATGATGGGTCTCTGCCCACTTGATTTGTTGCAGATGTTTCCTGTCCCCCAGCTGCTGTGCCCAGTGTGTCTGTGTGTGTGTGTGTGTGCGTGTGTGTGTGCGTGTGCGTGTGTGTGTGTGTGTGTTTGTGGATGTATGTGTGGTGTATGTGCCCGTGTGTTTACGTATGTGTGTGTGTGCATGTGTGTGTGTTTGTGGATGTATGTGTGGTGTATGTGCCCGTGTGTGTACGTATGTGTGTGTGCGTGCGTGCATGTGTGTTCCTTCGAAGATGTTGTGGCCGTCCCAAGCATAGCTGGCTGACTTGGCTCCCAGACTAAAGACAAGTGCCTGTGTGCGGATTGTATTAGCCAACCGTGCGGTGAAGTCATGCACATAAACCATGAGAAAGTTTATTTTAATGGAGGAGACAGTTCTCTAAACAAAAACATAATCCAAAACAAAGTGTATTACAATAAATCATGATGAAATATTACCCACAGTGCATGTGTGGCAACACTGGCTTCTTGGGTGGTTTTACCCGCCTATGAGGCAGAAACCATTTACTTCATTTTCCATTTTTATTTTTAATTTTGCACATGATTTTTTTCTCGAATGAACACAAACTGAGCTTTTCACAAAGCAAAACGTAGCCATTTAACAGTCCAGAAAACCTGTATGCATGAGATGACTGATTTGTATTGCAAATAAGCCCATGGCGTATGCAGGCTCTTTGTCGTAGTGAGGACTTGCCCACGCTCATTAACACATTGCTGTTGTTTTGCCACTCACTGTTCAAACAGCTGTTATTTTTCATCAGAAAGACAACAAGTCAAGATGTCACCATTTAGTCGCATTCAGAACCCGCTTCTGTTTTCAATGCACACAAAGAGCACTTTGATAAATGCATAAGTTCCATGTGTCTACCATCACATATATTGTGATATTTTAATAAATTCATGCTCATTACGTATTGTATATATGTATGCACAGACACTTACATGAAAGCAGTCACCATACATAGATTCGATCTCACTTTGTGCACTCACATGTATATCTAATTTTAGTCATATTATTTACCCAAACTTACATTCATCTTTAACCCCTCATCATCATCATCATTATGATCATCATCGTCATCATCATAATGATCATAATGAGCAGGATTTTTATCATACAGCACTGTCTTATGATCATTAATTGCAATGTTTGTTTCATAATTGCAGTGGAGGCTGCCTATACCTACTCTTATAAACTACATATGGACTCCTATATTTACCCCTATCACTGTCAGTATCATCAAAAAATTGAAGATGATCGTCAGTATATCCACCTGAATTATCATATCCATCATCAGTATCATCACCAAGTTTAACACATAATCATTCATTTCAATACTATGAAATTATGCTTTTATAATTTTTCATGTAACCTTTAGCACACTGTACCCACTGCATAATTCATATGTAGATATTTTTGTAATTTTATAAGATTTATATTCTTTGATCACTTTCACCTCAAACAGGTCATCCTTCAATGTTGTTTCAAATGTATGGCTGTCTGTCTGTTTTTCAGACCAGTATCAGGCTGAGAGTTAAGCTTCAGCACCTCGTGGGATGATTCCTGTGTTGGCTGATCTTTGGGGTGTTTTAGAACAATTAGGTCTGTTTTGGGAGGCACCTGGAAGGACAATGCAGTCTGTTTAAAGTGCTCAAGCTGAACAAGCCCGCAGAGTGGAATTAAGCTCTGCCGACTTCCCAGCGAGTGGAGGTGACCTGACTGTTTCCATAAAATCGCAGAGTAAACGGCGTCTGCCCGCAGAGGCTGTTTCGGGTCACTGGAGCCGCGTAGTCCGATTCTCTGCTTCCCAGTCAGCTCTCCCGTAGCCTTCAGCAGTCTGGCTTCCTAACCTTGGTCAAAAAAATACTCAGTGTTTCAGTCCTCTGAGCCCCTTTGCATTGACTGGTACACTGAAGCTCTTCAGGCAAAGTATTTCTGTGAATCGATCATCGGAGCTTCCCTGTGGACCACTACGAGTCTTTCCCCTTTGTCTGAAAAGCCTTTGCTTTGTGTCCTTTTGGCTTAATTTGAGGTAAAAAAACGGTACTGCCCATGATAAATGATCACAGATTTAGTGCTTGCTTTGAGCGGTGGCAGTTTTTCTCTGCTGTTGTACTAAGATCTGAATGATCTTTTCCAGCACTTACGCGGGAAGAATGCAGGAGAGGGAAGATGTTTCAGGGAGTGAAGACGTCCCTGTTTTAGTCCACTTCCATCGTGTCTGTGACCCAACTGCCTGCTGTCTGCCTCAAAAAAGCCCCGTTCCTCCCCCCATGTGTATCTTATTAGACTTCGCACTCATCAGTCTCAGTGTAATGCATCCATTTTAATTAGACATTTTGGCATAATTAAAACAATAGGGGGGGCAGCATCATGTCCTAGGCCTAACGCGGTGTCACTGCTGGGTCCCTCTACTAATAGTTTAGCTCCAGTCTCATTTGAGAAAACATTAATTAGGTTGAACCGAGAGCTGGCAGGACCCAGATGTTTGGATAATTGGATAATAATCAACAGAGGGGGAGTTTTTTTTTAAAGGCCGATCATGTGGAAAAAATAGTGAGTTTATATAAGAGAATAATTTGGCACAGACCGAAAATGACTTTACCCTTTTGTGCCGTTTTCTTCTTTTGAAGGTCTTTCAGCCCGCACCGCTGTCATAAATCATGTGATTAGAGGGCCTCAGCCACTCAGAGCTTTGCCCCGTGCGACAGATCACACGTTTCACCTCCGCCCTGATCACCCCCCCCCCCCCCCGTTCTCCTGACGTGTCGCACCTCTCCTGTATATTTCAGCACCCTGCCGCACTCATTGACGTTCATGTAAACGGGCTAAAGGAGAAGGTGGGCCTTTGCATGATTATTCATTTCCAATGTGTGTGGAAAAATATTTCTCCGTTCGCTTCATCTGTGGTCTGTTACGTTCAATAATATTTTTCAATTCAATGCTACGGTTATGTTTGTATGTTCATTTAGCATGTATGTTTTTTTTTTGTTTTTTTTGTCTAAGACATTGGTCCATATGGATACATCAGAGGTGTGAAATTAATTTCAAAGGAAGGCAACAAGAATATCAAAAAGCATTGCTAATACATATACTACCTTTATATAACACTAATGCAATCCAAGTTTATGTTGGATTGCATGAGATGCTTTCCATTGCTTATACAGAAGAAAACAGAATGCTGGTTTAAGCGTACGGGTCGAGCACAAAAGCATAATGCACAGATATCAAGAGTAATTTAATAACAGAATACAGCAATGTTCACTCCACCAAAGTGTTTATGATTATACAGCAAACACATTTTTGCTGTCAACCTCATATTTGTATGTGCTATTGTGTTACTTTAGATGTACTTTCCTCTTGATGAGATTTTATAAAATGTTCTAAGAGTAACAGCATGCACACTGACTATGGGCTGGAGGTAAATAAGAAAAGAAAAAGAGGAAGAGATAAAGAAAGGAAAAGGAAAAAGAAAAACGTATGTGGAGATATTTACTTTTTATAAAATATTATGTTTTGTATTTTCTCTTTTTTTGTGTACTTGTGTTATGTACTGCAATCAGGAGGTTGTGCTTCTTAGGTAGCCCCAGTGGTGCTGAGTCTCTCCACTTGGCCCTTTTCGGCATATGTAAATGAGGGTCAAAGGTCAGGGTGGCAAGCATGAGACTGGGGGAAGCAGATGGGAAATGTATGAGGGAGGGCGGGGCCAGATGGAATTGGAATGTCCCTGGCCAAATGACTGGAGGCGGGCTCGAATCGAAACCAAAATTATACATGTCTGCGCCGTGCTGAAATTGGAATTGACCCTATTGAATGGGCAAGGAACCCAAATTGCTAGGAAAGTGGAGCGATTGACCCCCAGAATCCACACTGCATGCTTCACTGGGTCACATGGCAATGGGGTTTGGGGGGTGGGGTTCATGCAGGGAGAGGAGCTTGAGATGTGGCAGCCAGTGCTTTTTGATTGCCACATCACAGAAACTTCCTTATGACCCTCCAACACCGCACCTTCGGTCTGAGGTGAACCGGGGCACTGACTGCTCCATTGCAGATGTCAGGGTTATTGTGCCCCAGACAAAGGTTCAAGACAGAAAAATGGGGACATCAGAGGGACTCAGGGAGCAGAGAGTACAGAAAGCTGGTCCAGGCTAATGGTTTTTGGTTCCCTTAACATTCCTGGAATATTATGGTAAATATACCCAACCTGCACCATTTTCCAGTTTTTCAGCTGTATCTTCCAGCTCCCATCTCTCATGTATTTCTGCTCCAGTGCATCCGCTGTATGGAACCGCTGCGCATTAAAAATTCTAAACTTTCTGTATCCCAGTTGGTTTTGGTTTTGAATCCATGAGAAATATTGGAGCATGGTTTCTATCTCTTGACACTTTTACATAAGAGGGGATGATTTTAAGACAAGGTGAGGTATCGAATTTTCGATTGCTCTTTTCTCCCATCTGACTGCAGCTGTGTCAGAATGCATTGCTAAAATTAGCACCGAGTGAAAGAAGTTGCCTACTGGCACTGTTCTGGGACCAGTTGTTCCAATGCAAATTTCAATCTTAACCGGTACAGAGTGAGCATTAAAAACTGTCCCAGGACCATTGCTTACTGGCAATATCCACAAAGCATGGATGCCTCCAGCCTCTGAAACATGGAGACGTGACTTACAATTGGGTGTTGAATGCAAATATTCATCTAAAGCACTTGCACAGGAAACGAGTGCCCAGAAGACGCATGAAAAAGAGGACCCTCACAGTAAAAATGAGAATTGTCACGTTTAGTTTTGTTATTTCAGTTTTGAAACCACGCTGTAATTGTGCGTTGCCAGGATTCACGTTAGTTGTATAAACATTTGCAATAACATTGAGACCTCATCACTGTCATGTGCCCTGCATGGTTTCTATCACAGATAAATGGCAATGCCAGAGAATGCTACCAGAGTCTTGAGCATGCCTCATTTGTAGAGTGGTTTTTCTGTGTCCATGACAGACTGTGTGGGGAATGTTTTTGTGCTCATGACAATAGCCAACATTATCACACTGGCAAAAGGGCATATAATCATAGTATTCTTTGCAGTTCTTTTTCCCACTCCATCCAAACTTATCTCCATTTATTATTTAAAGAAATACTCATAAAAGCGGTAGAGAGTGCTGGCATAGGGGTTCATGGAAGTAGTTGTGAAATGAATTCCTCATCATTTGCATTGTAATATCACCTTCTACAATAGCTAGATCACAGTTTTGATAAATGCGGGAAATAACGTAATGTTCGTGCAGGAGACTAGGTCAGGTAGCAATGTGTATGCATGGGGTATGAGTAAAGAAACAAGAAACAGGGCCATGACAACATCCAAAAGCCGAGCAGAGAAACAGGCGGACTCACTCCAGCTTTAGAGGGGCCTGCTCATACCCAGACCAGCCCAGCCTTTGGGCCATGTGCCACGCACTGCTGCTGTTCCTCTATTTCAGGAGCAGTTCATATTGTTTTGGCAAGATGGATGAAAAACCTAAAACCTACAACAAATCAAAAAGCAAACCAAACCTGTAGTTTTTACTTATTCCTTTTTTTTATTTTTGGTAACTGTAAAATGAATTTTAAAACAAACAAAGGAAATGACAAAACCCACAAACTCCACTGTTTCTTTGCGGTGTACAGCTACTGAGTGGCCTCGCTTCCTGATTCCCACTCTCTAGCACTCCTTTCTTCTTCCAAGTGACTAGAAGAACATGTGATGCACAACAAAACAAAAAATGTATGTGCCAAGTGTGCATGCGTGTGTGTGCGTATGTATGTGTGTCTGTGTGTGTGTGTGTGTGTGTGTGTGTGTGTGTGTGTTATGAGTTAGCCCCTGACTTTCCACAGCAGAAATTCATTCTGCACCCACATCACTACCCAAACCCACCAATCAGCTTTGCCTTCACCCACAGCTTAAGCCCTGTCCCTGTCATTGGTCCCCAAAGCACTGGCACACAGGCTCTTTGAGGTTAAACAGGGCAGTATTTTGCCTTCAGCACTGTATTCTCTCCAGTTGTGGTTGCTATGGTCTGAGCTAGTCAAGAGCACAGTTTTAATCTCTCCTTTTCCATGGCTTCTTTGCCTATTCTGCGCCCCTTGATTCCTAAACGATTTTGTCAGCCTCCGGGCTCCCAGCGAAGAGCTCTGCTGGAGCCATTTCCTGCTCAGCAGCCTCTCCAGCCAATCAGAGATGTCGGCAACTATTTCAGCCAATCACGGATGCCACAGGGAGGAAAACCGTCTTAGCATGTTAACACCAGCAGGAGTAATCAGACTAATGGCTGCTGACTGTTTCCTTTCTCTGAGAGGAGCCCCAAACACCCTGTCACATCCCTTTCCCAAGACAAAGAGCAGGTTCTCTTACACACACACTCACACTCACACATGCACACGCACTCACACACACACACACACACACACTCACACACACATACACATGCACACTCACACACACACACTAACACACTCTCAGACACACACACACATGCTCAGACACACACACAAATGCTCACACACACACACAAGCACACACACACACTCACACACATACATACACACATATACACACACATGCACACTAACATACACACACACAAACACACACACACGCTCAGACACACACACATATACCAACTATCTTCTCAACAGAGAGAAGCTAAGCAACTACAGAACATAGAGTCCCAACTTTGTATAATCTGCCAGGTGGAAAAAATATTGCCCCTCAAAAAAATGTGCTTGTCGCCTTCACTAGAAAACTCTAAATGACTGGTTGTGTTGACCACAAAAGTGAATAATTGTTTGAGCTGGCGACGACCATAGCACATGGCAGAGAAAGAAGAAATTTGGAAATGCTTGTCTTGGAGGCTGCTTTTCACACATGTTGACAAAAGCAATTGTATTTATGGGCCTCACACACACACACATATGCACACACACACACACACAAAGTTTAACTTTTACCCTCTTTTATCCTCTCCTCACTGGCCCACAGCAGTGCTGTCAGGCAGAAAGAGGGGCCCATAGCTGCACTCACAGAGACGTCTGGATTTCTGCCCCGAGGACAGGCACCACTTCCACTTCTCACCTGCAAGCCTGGCGGATTCTCATTTTTTACCCACCCAGTCAACTGATGCAAATGAATCCCCACTCCCTATCTCGCAGTTTTTCCAAAAAACTGAATGGGAGAAAAAAAAAAAGAAAGTTTGACATTAGCACCAGTGTCAACATCTTTGTCTGTGTGATATTTTTTGCGCTGGGAAAACTCAGTAAAAACAACAACAACAACAAAAAAGACAACTCCTGTAGTTCCCTTTGTCCGATGAAAGAAAAGTGAGCATCTCCAGCGCTGACATCCTCACAAAGGGCTGCGTGAGCGACACAGAGTCAGCGTGAGGCCGTTTCGGCTAATCAGGGCCCTGCAGCTCCGCCGGATCAAAGCGCCGCTGGAGCCTGCCAGGCAGGGCCACTGAATGACAGCGGAGAGAGACGAGGCACGTTCTGATGACCGCACGCACGCCGGCCGGCCCCTTCGTCTCGCAGCAGGTGTGTGTGTGCTCAGGGGCGTCGACTGGGCACAGCAAGGTACGGTGCATGCCATACCTTAGCGTCGCGGCCAGATTCTGGAACTTTAGATTCAGATTTTAGAATTTAGAACCAGAATATAGATCCATTCTGGTCTGCTACTTTAATAATACCATTGCTGTCAGCCAAAAATTCTGTCATTCTGTGGTGAATTTGTGGCTTAGTGGTAAAACCCTTCACCATTAGTGTACACATAGTATATGCTTGCCCTGAAAGATTTTGGGTCTAACCCTGCTCCAGCTCCAGCAGATTCTGTTCTATAGCTTTCTACTGCCCTAAGTCCAGTGCAAAAATATTAAATAAGTAAATAGATAAATAAATAAATCAGTTGTTCTGACATTTGATCACTGTTGATTTTTACTCACCCCTTGATTTAAAGAAAAAGTATATTTTCCCTGGCTGTAAAATCCACGCTCACATGATGTTTGTAGCAGCTATTACTTGCAGGTGATATCATTTTGCCATGTGTGAAGTTTTGCTGAAATAACACCATTGTGTGTTTGATATCACGGTCAAACCCTCAATCCTCCGACTGCCAGCACATTCAGGGACAGCAGTGGTGAAAAAACTTCATCTGCCATTTTACAGACTGTTGTTTGCACAGTGAGATTTTCTGTTATCATGAGGTGAAATAGTAACTACAGCCACAAAGCAGTCAGCGCACTCAATTGTCGTTGTCAATTCTGATTGGTTGAGTAGGGATCAATTGTTTTCTGGCATAGAGAAGCAGAGAATTAGATCCGGGGAAAGAGGCTTCACCACCATTCAGCATAAATATACAAACCCAGCCCATTAAACATTTGGTCTGCAGCTGAAAATAATGTCCAGACCTTAGCTGGCGGGATTGTGAGTGTAACTGGAGTTCGAACTGTGAGAGTGAGTCCATTTCATTCTTGACCTGTTGGTCCATAAGTTTGATGCTCATATCAGTGAAATTTCTTCTGTGTGAATACGAACATGGAACAGGCTCGAAGCTTGAACAGTGATTAAACTAAGAGTCCTGCCAGGTGATGATGTGAAAAAACAAATCTGATTTATATGAATCTGTCAAAGATTGTGCTCAGCTCAGATGCCTCTATTTCCAGCAGGTTCTCACATGAACCCAGCTCGGCTCGGCTCGGCTCGGCTCGGCTCGGCTTGGCTCGGCTCAGCTCAGCTTGGCTCAGCTTGGCACAGCTCGGCTCAGCTCAGCTCAGCTCGGCTCAGCAGTGTGATAGGAGTAAGCTCTATTTTCACAGCACTTAAAAACAATGCTTGAGTGTGGAAATGTTTGGAGCCACATGAGAGAGGGCTGGCTGGGAGCATCAGAGGCAGAGTCTGATGCAGAAATGAGCGCGTGTGGCATCACAGGGCTGATTAAAGCAAACACCAGCCCCGCGCTTAGCGTGTAACGCCAACCAAAATCACTCCACTCTCTTTAAAATTGAATAAGGAACTTTGATCACCAGCTAATATGAAAATTTGAAAGGGGTGGGGTGGGGTGGGGGGGCAGCTTTTGAAAGGAAACATAAATTCGTAACTGGAAAAAAGCAAATTCTTTCCCAAAGCATGTTTTCAAAGGAAACCATGTGTTTGACTCAAACAAAGGACAAGTCACAAGAACAAAGGAGAGTGCCACGGGTTTGATGTTGTGTGATGAATGAGATGAGAGATTAATGCTGCGACAGACTTGTTGCCTGCATTATTAATTTACATAGGGGGGTACAGTGGAGTAAATGGCAGTCGCTCCCTTGGGTCTGCTTACTAATCTTTCATCCTGTTTACAAGTGTGTTCATATATACATACACAGACAGAGGCAGTCATAACGACAAGGTCTGCTGTCCTCTGTGGCCCCCGACAAAAGATGGCTGTGTTTTACATTTAATACTGAAGCGTACTTCACGGCAACAACAATTTTGCAAAAATATTTCAACGGTTTTTTAAAAAAAAAATTCCAAAAATAGAAATGTGTGTGTGCATGTGTGTGTCTGTGCATGTCTGTGTGTGTGCGTGCACACTTGTGCGTGCACGTGCGCGCATATCTATGGTTGTATGTAGGTATGTATGGATGGATAGATCGCAGGGTGTGACCAGGATAACACAGCAGATCGCTGCCTTTGAACCGCTCAATGCACATTCATAATTGCAGGGGTGCAAATAGCACAGCTATATGGACTGCTGAGCAGTGGAGGTACGGCCTATGACCAGGCATTTCCCTCCTCACCTTGTTCTCATCAAATAGAAGGAAGCCAGTAGACCTCTATATATTTCTATTTATGCACGCATACATTTGGATTATTTATCTTTTGAGATAGATCACTAAAACAAGCAAAGGGGAGCCCTTCACTGCCCAGACAAGCTAACCTGAGAGTGAAGCAGGGGTTTAATTCCCAGGTAATCCACTGCCTTTATACCCTTAGGTATTTCACCTGCATCACTTCAGGAAATATCCAGGTGTAAAAATGAGCATCGTGTGTAAAAATGTGGCAAACTGCTCAGGGTAAAGGCATCTGCTTAAATGCCTAAATGTAGATGTAACATGAGGCAGTGTAACGGAAACGGTACAGGAGGCAGAGAGGAAGAAAGGCACTCCGTGTGGGACCGTAATCCATTCTCTCAGGTGAGGAGTGTTTGTGAAGGAGAAGTGTGTGTGAGAGCAGAGCCGGCATAATCTCTTTAAAAGTGAAGGCCTCCTGCAGGGTACCCTTCTCCTCCTCTGGTACAACGTGCCAGCCTGCCTGGGTCTAAATCAGCACAGAGAAGGCGTCATGGATCATGTTTAGGTAAATGAATGTGGAAAGGAGCTGTGTGCTTCGGAGAAAGAAACAGTTGGAACTTTGAGTGTGTAAGAATGTGTTCCTCCAACCCTGCATGGTGCTAATCCACTCACATCCACACGCATGCATGCACACACACACACACACATACACACACACTCACTCACTCACACACAGAAACACAAGCACCCAAATCCCTCTGTCAGACAAACACACGCACAGACACCCACATATACATAATCTGATATACTGTATATATATACCCCATTTTCACCCCCCAACTCAAAACACACATATTCATAACCCCCCAAACCCCCCCCCACACACACACACACACTTCTTGTAATAATGGGGAAAAAATGTGACCACAGGTAAAATCATGAAACCCCAAAACATGGAGATCCACACCCTCGTGTTGTACCCTAACCCCTATCCAAACCCTCTCACCCTAGCTGCCCCATAATCACCCCCACCTCCATCCTCCCATGACACACACACACACACACACACACAGGAGGCGTGATGGAAAGCAGGGGAGTCACTGAAACAGGGTTTCCATCGTTCTGATCAATCATAGCAGTGAGTGCGTCGTTACGGCCGTCAGTGGGAGAGAGATGTCACCGGGCCTTTGTGAAATGTATATTGGCATCGCATGGAGGGGTCACTCTGTGGCACACATAATGCCATAAGGATTCAGTGAGTAATGGCTCTGTCATACACAGATGGAGTATTCCTCTGTGTGAGAGTGGACATACGTGCGATGTGTGGTTAATCACAAACACATATAAACACACACACACAAACACACACACACACAGACTGACTGACTGATGGATGATCAGACACACACAGGGATGAACACACAGGTACATGCTTTCTCACACAGACGATCTCTCACACACACACACACACACGCACACACAGATGAGCACACACGCATACACACAAATGATCTTTCTGTCTCTATCTCTCTCTCACATACACACACACACACACACACCTCCCCAGGGACTCCTGTGCTAATTGTCCCTCTCAGTCACACGGTGACAGCTCCCTTTTGGAGTTTCGGGTGTCTTTTAATGAGGAGAACGCTGCCATTAAAACAACACAGGAGCCGGACCCCATGTGGCCCCCATTGCGGCCCCTGGAGGATGGAGTGACCATACTAAACACATTCAGTCAATACACTTATAAATAAATAATCCCAAACACATAAAAAAACTAAATGTCAAAAGTGCACAGCTGTGCCCATCTGCCTCGCGCTCCAGGTTGATAAGCTTGTGTTCGTGGGTTTTACAGCCTCATTCCCCGGCCTCAACAAAAACTATTCTGCCGAAAGTTTCCATATCTCATCCCTGTTAAAGGAGAGTTATAAGCATGCAATATTTTTATTTTCCCTCTTGGAAGCGGCCCAGCTCTTGTTTTGTTTTTCTAGTTTATTTTTTTATTGGGCAGTCCAGCCCTGGTTCGATAAGATCCGCAGACCACGACCAGAGAATAAAGCCAGACACAAATAACTAAAACACGCTTTCAAGGAAAAAAAAACTGCTTTAATCAGGTCAGCATATTGAAATTTCTGCCTGTAATGTACATTTTACATTTTTATATGTCCAAGGGGAAAATAAGCAATAGAATATACTGTATATTTCAGAAAAGAACCAGGGCAATAACCATGAGATTGAGAGCCAACTGCAAACTAAAGAACTGGGTCTCCGACGCTCAAACTATATCTTTAATAAAAACAGCGTTACATTTTAATGCTTTGCAGTTAGGGAGAGAAGCACACTTGATAAGTCGTGTGGTTTTTTTAGACCTCAGGTTGACAAACACACTGGTCAACCTCTTCCCTCTCACCACAAACCGGAAAGTATTCTCTTAATGAGTAAAACGGTAACAAATTGAATGAAATAAACCACTAATTCCTCTGGCTATGAAGTTTTCCTATTTTTTTGTTCTGATTTGCAGCTGTATATGAATCTGGGTCTTATTCCTCTCCTGGTCTCTTCCAGCAAATTGTACTGAATCCAAAACACGCAAGCAGGGAAAGGTGACGCCGTTAACGGAACTCGTTGGTGAAGTAATGCCCCATCCCAATACTCTCTGTAGCTTTACGAACAGGAGAGCCTCATCTTATCTGCAGTACATACACATACGCAAGAACTTACATTCTACTTCGAGTTCCCAGGGCCATGTACAGAATTAGGGAAGACTGCTTTTTCTTATTGTGCCCCAGAGGCATGGACTAGTCTACAGAGTTTGCTGCATTTAGACATATTAATGCCTCTCGGAGAATTTAAATTTTTGCTTGAAAATGCTGTGCAGGAGGAGTGTAAATGTTTCCTGTAGTCTGGATTGGTTAATTGATGATATGTTGTTGCATATTTTATTGCTGTAATGTTTTAATTGTAATCGTATTTCTGTAATTGTTTTAATGTTCTCTGCTGTCCTCTTGGGCAGGTCACCCTTGTAAAAGAGACTTTATGTCTCAACAGGTTTTCTCCTTGTTAAATAAAGGTTAGACAAAATAAAAAATAAATACATCAAAGCATGTGCAAAATCATTTTTGGAGGCAGCTGGAAAATTAATTTGGCCCTTACTGTCTTTCGTTGATGTATATTTTTTATACTATAGGATGTGATGTACCAGCTGAGGAAGTGGGCCTGGGTGGAGGTGATGGTGGCTGTGTCACACCTATGAAACCCCGTTCCGTCCTGTGTGTTTCATATCGCCTCTCTCCTCCTTTTCTCTTTTCTTTCTTCTCTTGCCCTTATCCCCATCCCATGTCCTCCCCTCTTTGATTCCTTTGGAAAAGAACATGCAGCGTTCCCTGCAGCTGACTGGCAGGGACTCACTGGGGTAAAGGCTGGGGGGTAAAGGGAGGGGGGGGCGGGGTTTAGCAGGTTAGTGGCTACAGATAGGTCTTATTGAACACTTCATGGACCGGCACTCTTTGATGGCAGTGCATTAACAAAAGGTTAAGCAAACTGGCCTGTGTGTGTGTGTGTGGGGGGGGGGTGGGGGGCTGGGGGGGGGATGACACCCCCCTGGTCCCTGGGGTGTGTCATTAGTGTCAGCTCTCAGGGCTATAGGATGCTGAGAACAGACTCTGCCCATTTTTAAATTATTGGGTGTTCCGGGACACGTGCTGCACCCCAGGAGAGCACGTACGCACTTCATCAACCATGCTGTTTAAGCGTGCTAACACGCCAGCTCCTGCTGTTGCGCTCTGGAGTTCTCTACGTCTGATTTTCTGTTTCTACTACACTGACTAAATATTCATCTTGTGCTGCTTGTTACTCTCTAACCCAAACAAATGCTGGTAGAGGAATATTTCTTACATACTGCATGCAGACACATACAATAAACATTACTTTTCACATACTTTATGTTCAGTATGCCTTCTGTGCTACTTCCCTTGTGAAATGTATGGATTCTATGCATTTGCAATAACAAAAATGTATTAAATTTTTTTGATTATGTGGGTCATTAGTTTTTAATAACTTGGTTTCCTAAATTTTACTTTACAACTTTACCCACACTAATGTGTTACCCTTACTACCTTTCCTCCTCTCAAGTCTCACCCAAAGCAACATTGCACAGTTTAGACAAATCCCATGAGGTATAAAGCGTTAACCATTCAACAGTTCACTGTCCCTGTAATAAAAAATACTTTTTTATGGATCACAGATCGCACCTACCGGAATGTTCCACAGGGGGGGATTTCACTGATACATTAAAAATCCATTAAAGGGTTTCACAGGGTGATCTACAGTAAAATGTCCAGGTTGAGTTCAGACAGCAGAACATGGGGATGTAGATGAAAATCAATTAATTTTAAATTCCAAATTGATATAGGGAAGTATTGTATTTCACACAAAGAGCAGGTTATGCCTGAGAAGAAATGTAGTATGTAGCTTGAGAGGCAAAGACCCTTGGAGTGCTTAGGCCCGGGCTTCATGCAGTACTGGATACTCAGTAAATCGTAAATGGCATGCCTTGGGCTGAATGTGTTATTCTCATCATCACGTAGGGTCTTATGCTCACAGTAACCCTGCTTAAGTTGCTCATGTATGTATGAAACAGTCTGAGAAAGGGGTTATTGATGAGCAGAAAACAGTGGCCTTCATTATCATGATTCTGCTCTGCCACTTTTGAATCTTAGTGGCTTTAGGGACAGTGGTCACTAGCTGATAAGACCAAAAAACAATAAAACAAAATGGCTGCAGTCATCAGGTGTTAAACCTGTTAAGACGTCTTTGGTTTCAGTTGCTTAGAAACATGGAGCGGCACTTCCTGCCACATGAGTTTGCATCAGTGCGTGTGATTGGATAATATGCATTGATGGGTGTGTATAAGCGCATATAATTGGATAATACGCTCTTATATGAAGAGCCGCATTGTCAGACTACAGAAAGTGGGCTGTGGCCGGCTGGACAGCCGCTGGTGGTCAGGGACTGGCCGGTCAGAAACAGCTTTTCTGATGGACGTGGGCTGGACCTGAGGTGTTTTGTCAGATAGAGAGGGATTAGAGAGAATCCCCTCTGGTCAGCGCTGGGTCTCTGTTACCGCTGTGCACTGAACTCTCCGATGCAGAGGGCTTACAGAGTCCCACTGTACCCCTGCTGTGGTGCTGCTCTGTAACTGGGCTAACACTGAGGGATTAGTGTAGCTCACAGTCAGGACCTCTATATCTGCCTCTCTCTCTGTCTCATACATACGCGTGCGCGCGCGCACACACACACACACACACACATCAATACAGCCATAGAGACAGACACACACACACACACACACATCAATACAGCCATAGACAGACAGACACACACACTCACACACACACACACACACACACACACACACACACACACACACACACACACACACACACACACACACACACACAAACACACACACATACACACACACACATCAATACAGCCATAGAGACAGACACACACACTCACACACATACACACACACACAAACACACACACACATCAATACAGCCATAGAGAGACAGACACACACACACACACACACACACACATCAATACAGCCATAGACAGACACACACACACACTCACACACACATCAATACAGCCATAGACAGACAGAGACAGACAGAGAGACACACACACACACACATCAACACAGCCATAGAGAGACAGACACACACACTCACACACAAAAAGACACACATGTACACACACACTCCCATCAACACAGCGAGACAGACAGGCTGAGAGAGCACATAACATAAGAAGAACACACAACAATACAGCTACAGACAGACAGACACACACTCATCAACGCAACTAAACATGCACACGCACATATCAATGCAGCTACAGACAAACTAATAAACACACACACACGTGCACACGCACACATGTATACATACAAACACAGCTACCAGGACAAAACGATGGATACATACATGTTGTAACACACACACACACACACACACACACAAATCCTTAAGGCAGAAAAAATGAGAGAGAGAAAGAGTGTGAGAGAGACAGACAGAATCAGAGACAGACAGAAAGAGAGATAGTTCTGTTTACATGTTAAAACGCAAGCACAGTGCATCTGCTTGGATCATTAGTGATGAAGCAAACACAGTAAACAGGGTGGCACGCTGCGCCAGACCCTTCTGCTCACTGCACTCTGCCCAAATAACAGAGAGAAGCCAAGCCTTCAGGTGAGAAATTAAAAACATTAGCATATTTATTACAGCAACATGAAGAAGTTGAAAATGCACACACTTTAAACAAGCTCATAGAAACCCGCTGTGAGTTATCAAATGGACACGGGGTACAAAGGAAGAGGGAAATAAACTCACAGAAAATTCAGCCATAAAATTTTTACGGTGGGAGGGGGGGGAGTGGGAGAGGGGAAGTCATCGTCTTTATTTAAAGCTACTGACAGCTGTAGGCAAGAATTCATCAACAAAAGAAATAACAGAATCAAATAAAACTGCACATACATGGCTGCAATTTTACTAGAACCTCCCATCCTCTGACCAACTATGTTTGAGTTATTGATTTATTTCCTAGTTGCCGCTTTGCTTGTCCCTTCTTTCACTGGGGTTTCAGGGTGATAGAAGCACAGTTTGGTTTGACCACACCTTCCACCTTTGCACTGTGTTAACATTTTCCAAAAACTGTTAACTGAGCTGTAGAGCATTTGCTTTGTTAATTTTTTTTCCGATAATTTTTGGATTTTTACAATGTTCTGAACACTGTATAGTAAATACCATGAAAGCCTTATCCAGTCTTTAAAACCTGCTTTTTAACAATTATTTTGACCAATAATTATCAAATTACCACGGCTGATACTGCTGAAGTATGACACTCCTGGTCTGGTATGGTGCCATAAATGTTCTGTCTCAGTATTCAGACCGAGCAGATACAAAAAATAAGTAGCTTCACAATTTATGATAACATTTTAAAAAAATATACATGTATTGAGTTCATAAATACCTTAAGCCACTTTACCAACACTTTCAGGGGTCCCAACAGGCCCTAATTTGGCCCTGCCATGTGCTGACAGACGCAAGGTCACCGTTCGCCGAACGAGCGATTCCATTCCAGACAGTGTGTCAGTCTCCGCAGAAAAAACCCTGCCCGTGACATCACTGCATCACAAGCCAGTTACCCTGGGTGATTCTGGGTAATTCCCCAAGCTGCCACTCACTGTCTATTTCAGCCTAAATTGGATTTTTTTTTTTCGCCCCTTCCCTATGTTGTTGTTCTATAGTCCCCGGGCCGGCGTGCGAATCGATCTCCAGCGGAGGACAGTTAAGAGGCCGATTTACAGCGCTGATGGGAAAATTAATCCAACGCGTCGGCCCTGACACATCGTACTCCCTCCTCTGCTAACAGACAAACTCATTTCCGCCAGACGCAATAACTGTATCTGTAGATAAATATTTTTAAAAATTGCCTTGTTGTGAGTGTAATTGGCAAATTCTTTCATAAAGGGTCTGACATTTTCAGTTCAGTTGAACCAACGCTGTCACAAAGGAACAGGTGGCGACACTTGAGCCTGAGGAGGACGATCACCTCCACACACAAACACACACTCACCTCGGTGTTATCCAACTTTATCAAGGTGTAATTACGGATAATCAAGGCCTTTGAGATGGCGACAGAACGTGAACAATCTTGTGGGGATTATCGTCAGTGAGTCAAATCATAATGCAAGGCCATTAAATATGAATTTCACATGAGGGCTTGCAGTACAGTGTTTATCAGCGTAACTCCGGTGGGTTCAAGCACCGTTTAGAGATATCAAGCCTGCATATCTTGGGTTTCCAGCACTATTTGGCGAGATGGCGCAACCGTGATTAGCTCGGCTCTGAATGCGAATAATGAAGGAATATATTTCAGGAAACAATGTTTACTTGGTTTGGAAGCCTGAGAAGCTGTGATTGTGGCTCTTCATTAAATGCATTTTGCATTTCTGTAATTAATTATTCATTGTTGTTGTTGCCGTTCAGAAAACCAAGAGTATGAATAGACACTTATGCTCCAGTAATTTGGCAATTTAGAGGAGATCACAAAGAATTAGCAGCCACTAGCAGAAGGGAGAGCAGACGTGCCAAGCTTATAGAGAGTAGAGAAGGCCTTATCTATATGAATACCCGCGATAAATACATTCATTACTGAGAAGAGGAATAAGGTATCCACTGCTTTATCAAACAAAAAAATGAATAATTAATAACAATTATCATCATGTTCCATTATCATCATCTCAAAAGTGTCTAGTTAATAGGATATTTTCCCTCATTCATTCGATTTCTGGTATAAATTATGAATTAGTGCTTTTCTGTTTTGGTTGGAGGAGTGAGGAAATGGGTATTGGGGAGGGGGGGGGTATCCATGGTAACAACTGGATCAAGCATTTTTTAAGTGATATTTTAAAAGATTATTTATTTATTTATTTATTAATGTGTTCCTATGGATACCTTGTACGGGTGGGCCAGGAGGGGCTGACTCTGCAGCCAGGGGTGTAGCACCAGGGGGAAAAAGGGTACTAAGTATACAGGGCCCAAGGGTTTGAAGGGGCCCACAAAAACCTGGGAATCTTTTTTTTTTTTATAAAGAGTGGAGGGGCCCTCAGAGCCTGACTGTGTACAGGGCCCAGAATCTCTGTCCATGCACTGTTCCCTCTGATTTACTTCCTGTTTTTGTTTCTATTTAATTCATGCAAGTCTCATTCCTAGTTATGGTTTCCAAAAGGCCCAACTTTTTTTTTCCACAGAAAATCTAAGGGCACCCCACTCCTCTCCTACCCACCCTTATTAACTTTATAACTGCTAATCAGAGGGTTAAGATCTAGACTGTAGACCCTTGTGCAATGTGCAAAGGCCAACATCTTATCTCAGCATAAAACATGCATATATAAAAATAAATTACATTAAATAAATATGTATTGTTTTTTGTCACTGGTAACATTTGATGTTATATTTTATGTTATGTGAGTAATAGCATTGTTGTTGAGTGTTTAGAAAACCAAAGGCTTTGCCGGCATGGCTTCTGAATGTCGTGCGGAGTGGTTGAGCGTCCCAGTAAAACTGCAGCCACAGACACCTTCCAGCAGAACAAAAACACAGAACATTCTGACAGCGTTCCCGCGGTAGCGTGGCGACATCATCACATCGGAATCAGAATGTGACAGCAAACGGGAGAATGTGACAGGTCGCCTGGTTTTGTCAGCCATAGACAGAGCTCGGTATCCATGCTACATTCCACACATCAGCACTTCTCCAACAACAGAGTTCGGTTTGGGCGGTTGGGGGGGTGGGGTTTTTGGGAGGGGGACGGGGGTCGAGAGAAGGGTGAGGGAAAGGGGGATGGGGTTTTCTAGCCTTAATTCTCAGCTAGATTTTCTCCTCAGTCTAAAGAAAAGTTCATACTTACAAACATTCTAGAGTTTTGAATCAACACTGTACATTTTTTACACTATGGTACAATCTGTTTTTTTTTTCCATTTTATTTTTCTTAAGTCTTGAAATCAGGTATGGTAACATCTCCTTTGTGGTGAGAAAAAAAAAACGCTCTCTTGTGGAAAAAAGAAAAGGGGCCTGGCCATAGTTGGGTAGCATACTCCATGCAAACCCTGTACTTTTTGGGTTATAGAAGACCCAGATAATGACAATGTATCATTACATCTGCTGTGTGTTACACCACACCCTTCAGATGCTCTGTCATTCCATTCATTTTCCCCTCTGTTTTTACAGGTAAACAAAGAAACCGAAAGTGCATGACTAAATCTGTACGGAAGTGGAAAGAGGACAATAACTGTGGAGACAAATCTTATAAAGCCAGAGAAAGCCACACTTTTAAACAAATATACATTCTACACCATGTGGCTCACGGGCAATGTTCACAAATCGTTTAAACAAACTTTTCCGTAAATGGTACCATACCTCCACAACAAACACTCACAGAATAGTCATACACACACACACACATACACGCACACACACAGACATGTGGATGTATTTCTTGAAAAATCGCTCTTCTGTTCCCATTACATGTCCTCCATCTGCTTCACTCATTCATCTTTCTCCTGCCCGCCTGCGCGTAACCTGGAAGCCCAGAAACTTCCGGAAGCTGCGTGGGAGTATTGTGTGAACAGACAGGGAGGGGCAGCAACACGAGAACCAAAGCACATCGTCCCAAAGAAGCACATATTCCACACTGGGGAGACAGTGTAGTGGTTGATCTTTGCATTGAGTTTATTCGGGGGTTGGTCTTTCCTTTAGCCTCATGCGGGGTTGATCTTTCCCTTCATTCTAGGTCGAGTTTTTGCTTCAATTACGGTCGATTTTACTTTCACTTCCTTTCTCTCGCGGGGAGGGCCCGCGTGTCAGAGGGGGGTAACAGCTTTGAGAGCCCGTTTGCCAGGGGGGCTGGTGAGCGTCTCCCAACCACCCACCCCCCCCCCCCCCCCCCCCCAACCGTGGCTGGCTGAGATCAGAGGACATGGTTCTGTAACCTGGCCTTCTTTGTTCCCCTGCAGAGGGGAGAGCCACCGCGGCGTTGGGTCCCTGCAGCGGGAACATCAGCAGGCAAAGCCGGGGTCCCGAGTGACACAGGTGGAGGAGGGGGGCGCATTTGGCTCAGGCTGGGGTTTTGAGGGTGAAATGCCCATTTAAAGGTGAACAGACACTGCCCTCTCCTCTGTCTAAGACTGTTCACCATGTCTTCTGGGGGAGTCATGCATCCATGTGCCCCCCCCACTCGTCCTCTAAGCAAGGAAATCAGTATGAGAGGCAACTGCACATACATGAGGGTGAGTGAGATAACTCTGTACTGGGACGCAGAGATACAGGGCTGGCTTTTTGATTTGGGAGTTAAAGAGGAAAGGGGTAGCTGGCACAAAAACCTCTCTCTCACCTCTTATGTAGCCAGGTGAGAGGTCAGAGGCATCCTCCTGTTCTGTTATTCGGGATGTGATCGGGTACTGGGTACTGTGGAGCAGGACGAGGGCAGGGGGAAGGGCCCGGGTTTGAAAGTTCAGTTCTGGACAGAAGAACAGCGCTCACTCAAACAACACTGCTTGGTACAGATAAGACTTCCTTCTGCAGTAAACACCCCCAAAATAAAGCCCTCATTTAAAAAAAACAACCCCCAAAACAAAACAAAACAAAACAAAACAACAAGATTAAACAGCGATGCACAATGTATGCACAACTGAACATGGACCAGCACAAGCAGTGCTAGTAAATATGTCTTCTCTCTCTCTCTTTTTTTTTTTTTTTACTTTTTTTTGTGACCACATGTGACCCAGCAACGGTTCCCCTCTGGCCTGACTGAGGGACTGTGTGCAGGGGTAGATGGATGGAAGCTGGACGACTGCAGAAAATGTCACGCTTGGACGGTATGAAGGCTCAGTCTCTTTTCTCTCAGGACGGGCTGGGGGGAGGGAGGTGTGGGTGTGTGGGACGGAGACAGAGACGGAGGGGTCGATGTGAAGTTTGGGTTGTTGGGGTAAGCCGTGTTATACTTGAACGTGAGTCCCTTGCTGTGTCTGCAGGATCTGTATACTGCTTAAAATCTTCTTCTGGTGCCCCACCAAAGCCACGCCCATCCTTCCCAAATCACTGAGGGGGGGGGGGGGGGGGGGAGAGGGAGAAAGAGAGGGAAAAATAGAGACTGAGTGAAGTTCCAAAGTAGTTGCAGAGCATTAACAACACAGTAAGTATTAAGAACACAACCCAGAGAGGGAGGGAACGAGAGAGAGGGGGAAGGAAGGGAAAAATTAAGACTGAGCTACAAAGTTACAGATTAGGTACAGAGCATGGATTTGTTTAACTAGTATTAACACAACCAAAATGTAAACAATGCCCCCAATGAAAAAAACAACAGAAAAAAGAAAAGGGAACGAACCACAAAAACAAAATTAGGATTCAGACAAATTCAGAGTCTCTCCCACACTTGACATTCTGTTTATGTTCAAAATCTGTACCACAATGTTTACTGCAACCTTCTATACATGTTTCTCAGCACTGTCGGGTGTACCCTCAAGCTAGAGTCTAAAGACTATAAATATTTTCAAAATTAGAGCCATATTCACTTTTAATCTCCCAAGTGCTCTCTTTGAGACTTAAAACATAATTATAAGTTTGTCATTGGAGAGGGCAGGGGTCAGGGTTTGATGAATGTCATACAGTACTGTGTAATTAACGCTATTGCTTAATCAGTTGCCGACAGTATCGCATCATTCTCGTATCCAGTAAGATTCATTCAAACTGAAACCCCCTTTTGCTCTAGCTCTGTAATGAGGTGCGGAATGAGAGTCCATCAAAACATGCATAGGACCAGCGCAGGACGCTCTTAGTGGCTGCTGGCGCTCTCTCTGCTGCTATCCCACTGGGCCCGCGCTGATCTTCTGTGGAAGGGGCCCGCGCCGTGGCTTTTGGCCGAACCCTCCCTCACATATGAAATATTGAGAGGGTCTAAGTTATTAATGATCCTGGAAGGATTACCCCCCCCCCCCGCCCCCCCCCCCACCCAGCAGCCTCAACAACCTCCCCCAACTCCCCACCCCTCCCCACTGACTCCCACCCCTAAATAGGAAATGTGGGAAACTCCAGAACCCAAATATTATAAAAATGTAGCCATAGATTCACATAAAAAAAACACACACACACACATACACGAGCCATGTCTCCCTGTAAGTTCAGAATGTCAATGCACAAATTCCAATACCCCAAAGGAAATGGGCCATTAGCCTGAAGGAAATGGGGACCATGTCCATGTTAAATTAGTTGACATTATTCTAGACCTCAGCATTTTCACCCCTATAGTGCCACAGAATGTGTGAACTGTTCTAATGGGTCGCTTTCCATCCGTGCAGCGCCCACCAATCACCTCAGCTGTGTTTGAAAAAGATGTATTTGCTCAATGATTGACTAAAGTCATGGAAGAAGACGCTCACAGAAGGTCTGTAAGTATATTTACAGTTTGTTGCAGATTTCTTTACCATTGTGGGGGGAAAGTTAGTGGACCTTAGCCGCAGGAGGTAAGGTTTTCCCAGCCTTAGAGACACGGTTTGGCAGGAGCAAGGGAAAGATCCATTGCTCTTCCCTCTCTCCCCCTCTCGCCTTCCCTCTACCTCTTTTTCTCTCTCTCTCTCTCTCTCTCTCTCTCTCTCTTGCTCTCTCCCAATTAAGTTTGATTTCATTTGCCTTACTGGTATGACATATCTTTCATACATGTTGCCAAATCACATAAAGTACATACGAACAGAGCATTAGTACAAATAATTGTACTGTCGGTAGCAATTATACAAATTACAAAATAAATGGCTTCATTACTAAAAAAGCGTTGTGGATTGTCACTATCGTCTTTCTGTCTGTGGCAGGTAGATACATACTGAGCAGCCAGCATTTTCCCTCAACAAGTATGTTTTGTAATTTTTGATTGACAACTAGGGACAGGAAACAGGGACATATCATTTTTCATTTTTTTTTAAAAAACAAAAGGCCTTTAACTGAGTGTATATTTGTCGCATTCGGTGAGGAGGTACAGCACTGTCTCTGCTTTGTGTTGGTTGCAGTGTGGGCACAGCCTCTCCTCCGTGATCTGCCAGTGTCTGCCGGTCTCAATGGCCAGGCTGTGCGTTGTTTCTTTTCCGCTGTGGACAGGTAATCTGCCACGGTGTATTGCTTATGGTCAGACAGCGTGCTAATTTGCTTTGATTTGTTGTTTGGGGTTTCCAAAGAACTGATATAGTTTTGCTTTTTGTTGCATTGTGATTTGGTTGATTGTAATTGGTTGTGTTTGAGTTGAGCTGCCCTGAAGCTGCAGAGTGTTAGTGGGGGTTAGAGCTGGGTTACTCTCTCTCTCACCTTACGCTGACGTAGAGCACAGAGTCCAGAGTGACGTAGCCGGCTCCAGAAAAGTGCTCCTTATACTGCCCCATCTTAATAGAGTCCAGCCACTCCTCTACAGTGCTGCTGCATTGTTCCGGTGAGGGGGGGTCCTCCCTGGAGGCCGGGACAAAGACAGGTAAGATTGTGCATCTGTGTGTCTTGATCAGGGATCACACACTTTCAATCCTGCATATATAGATAATAACATTTTCTGCATGGTGCTATTCTTTTTTACAATGCTTGAGAAGTGCAAAAGGGAGGAGGCGCAGGGAAGTTCTGTATTCTGCCCTCATTTTAAATCCGTTTTTTTAAAGCATCTCTTTCTTTATGTTGTGATCCCAACAGTGCATTCGCTAAAGGCAAATCCAAACAAGTGTTCAGTAGTTAAAAAACAGGAACATTTGTGATTAAACCCTCAACAGCAAATGTCTTTGAATGATTCATTTTTTGATTGCAAAGCCTGTAGATACACCACTCCAGTGAATATCCAGCTTGGATGGCTAGCTCGAGGCACGGTGCGCAGCACACACACAGAGTGCTGAGAGACTTTGTGAAGTCATTTGGAAAAGAGAAGGAGGTGATCGCTTGTCAGATTGGGTCAGGCGGGAGCGCCGCCTGCTGCTGGTGTCAGGCTACTGTGACATCACAAACACTCCCAATCACAGCATTCCGCCAGGCCTGTCACGGGCAGAGTCATGGGCTGTAATAGGGTCCGCCAAACAGGGCAGTCAGTGGCCATACGCAGGCTGGACTTTCCATAGCAATACATTGCTGTGTACATTTCTGACTAAGAATGTTCAAAGACAGCAAGGATATCTGGAAATGACAAAGCACGTGTGTCATAACCAGTTTACAATGCCTGTTTGAGAATTCAGCGTCATGAAACAGAAAAAACAGCTTACTAAAATCACTAAGAGGTTCAATAAACCCAGAACTTTATCATTTGCTTTAGTGTTTGCTATCATGAGTTGAACTGGAGTTTATAAAGAGTTTAAACTTTAAACTTGTTTATACATAAAATCTGTATAATGGATGACCCTGAGAATGGGGTGCGCTGTGGTCAGTGGTTCTTTTGGGGGGACTCACCAGACAGAACTGTTGGCCAGCTGCCTTAGGCTGTTGGGGTTTCGGATCAGCTTGTCCAGGGTGGTGACGATCTGGCCGAACTTGGGCCTCTCGCTGCGGCCCTTCTCCCAGCAGTCTAACATCAGCTGGTGCAGGACCACCGGGCAGTCCATCGGGGCCGGCAGGCGGTAGCCCTCATCTATCGCTTTGATCACCTGATAGAGAGAGAGAGAGAGAGATAGAGAGAGAGAGAGAAAGCATGAGAGAGAGAGAGAGGGGGAGGGGGGGATAGAGTTTAAAAACCTCCTTTCTTGGAAGATTACAATTCACATCATATACCATTTAACACAAACAAAATAAATGAACAATAAAAAATAAAAAACATGCAACACACACAAGAAGCCCAAATTAAAGAACCTGAACACCACCTCACCCCATAAAAACCCAAACTTTATATAACTGAAAAGAAAAAGCAAAAATAACAGAAAAAAAACCCCAAAAAACTCAAAAGTTTGGATAAAGGAAACCACCAAAATCCATAAAGACAAAAAATATGAGAGAGAGAGAGAAGGGTAGAAGAGGGAACTGTGTCTAATGTTTTTTTTTCAATGTATATCTGTTTATTTAATATGTCTTCAGAATAGGTGAATGTGTGCAGTTTTGTTTTGTTTTTCCAGGGGGAGGGTGAGGGGGTTGCTTTTTTAACGTTATGCTTCCACAGCACATTTTCTCTTCCGATCCATACAAAGAAAATCTAAATCTGAGAGACTGAGAAAGAGAATCAATGGAGAAAAATCACATCGTAGAGCACTGCAGTACGTGGTGGGGAGGCAGCTGAGAATGCACTGTTAATGTAATTAATACACAAGCAGAGAGGGGGCAGTACAGAGCAGAGCCATTGGATTGTGCACTACAGATGTGGGTTAGGACCCGAGCTAGGGATGTTAAATACTACATTTCCCAGAATGCAGGGCATCAGTTTAATTGAGCCTTTTGTAATTTTTTTCTGTACTGAAGACCGGTGTATCCTTCAGCAGAAGCAGAGAGCTGCAGCTCAGAAGGTAAATTAACATGCCGCTGCGTCAAGAGGCAAAGCTTTTGAACCAATGCTTCACCGACCGGTTAAAAGTAAGGAGAATAGCTCAAGTTTGCGTTATTTCGCCTTGCAGTATGAGAGTATTATGAATGTTCTGGTATCTAGGCCCTGATTGAAACATTACAAAATATACAACTTGAAAACTAAGAAAGAACAATACATGATTTCAGAAAAAAGTATGTTAAAATTACCCCAATTATCTGCTAATGACGTAGACAAAAATTTTAATTTTAATCATGAGGTCTTAAAGCAACTCACATGAATCAAGAAAGATAATGGTAGAATGCTTGATAGCAAAATTAATCTTAAACAAAAACAAGAGTTCTAGCCTGAATTTTAGTTTGTAACATCCATTATATTCATCTTTTGTGGAAAAGGCCTCTCTGTGGCAGGTTCTTGAGGGTTTGCCGTTTCTTTCTGTTTCATGGCCTCCCCCCTTTAGCCACGTTCCAGGGCTTGGCGCCCCGCAGTGTCCCCAGGTAGGGGGCGAGGCTGCCGGAATGTGGAAAACCTGCGCAAACCTGGGCAGGCCTCCGACTCTGGACCCTGCTTCTCCGATTTTTACAGAGCCCTAACGACCTCAGGCTGGAAACTTTCGCTCTTAGCATGCGTTACATCGGCTGGCCTTTGTTGGTGTGAGGACAGATCTTTTATTTCCTAAACTTATATTCCCACAGTGCTAGACATGCTTCGGCAGGATCCCTCATCCTGCTGCACTGATTTTGGTGTTGGGGAGGGAGTCTAATAAAACAGATTTGGAGATACACTGACATGGAGCCAAGCTCTATCCTCTGGGGCCAGACCCCTGAAGTGATGTGTCAATCACAGCATGATGGGTGGGGCTTGTGAGTACTGGAGGAGTGACAGGATATCTGCTCTGTCAATCACAGCTTGATGGGCAGGGCTTGTGAGTACTGGAGGAGTGACAGGATATCTGCTCTGTCAATCACAGCTTGATGGGCGGGGCTTGTGAGTACTGGAGGAGTGACAGGATATCTTCTCGGATTCACTTCGCCTTTAAAACGGCAACCTTGTCGAACAAATTGTGAAGAGGCATCGCAAAAGGAGACATGCTAATTTCACCAGCTGATTTCAAATGAGTAATTCATGACACCATCAGCGAAGTACGCTTCTGCTTTTCATTCCATTCTGGTTTACATAACGATCTCGTTCACAGTATGTTATTCTAATTTGATTGCTGATAGCCTTTGTAATTCTGTGCTTTATTTCAGGTCTCCCTCATAAAAGAGATTTTTATCTCAGTGGGGTCTTTCCTAGATAAGTAATGGATAAATAGAATACATTATGATGTCGTAAGATAACATGACTAATTCCTATGCTGAGATCAGAATACAGCTCAGATTTCACATCTTGGCTTATGCATCTTTTCTATGGTCTGCTAGTTTAATGGAATCTGACTGGTCATAGGTGGTGCTGCTCACTGTACTCACATCCTGATTGGACATCTCCCAGTATGGGCGTTCCCCATAGGATATGACCTCCCACATGACAATTCCGTAGCTCCACACATCGCTGGCAGATGTGAACTTCCTGTATGCAATGGCCTCTGGGGCTGTCCAGCGGATGGGGATTTTTCCACCCTAAAAAAAAAAAAAAAAAAAAAAAAAAACATATATAGTATTAAATATGGAGGATAGGATGGATGCCAATAGAATTCTGCAACCTTCACACAAAACCAGCACCTTGGCTAGTTTGTAAACTTCACTCTTGCATTGTTTGTGCATCTCCGTGGAAACATCATCCATCTTGCTCTGTGACAATATTTGGTTATGTTTCCATCTATGTTTCCATGGGGCAGCCTGTAGTCTAGTGGCTAAGGTACATGACTGGGACCCCTGAGGTTGGCAGTCCAAGCCCCAGTATTGCCACAGCAAGAACACCAGTGCTGTTGGGCCCTTGATCAAGGCCCTCAACCCCACATTGCTCCCAAGGGGGACTGGCTCTTGGTTAGCATAATCAACTGTAAGTCGCTTTGATTAAAAGCGTCAGCTAAATGACTGTAACTGTAATCCACCTCTTCTGTGGATTCAGGAATCCAGGAATAAGAATTCCTTTCAAGGACTAGAGGAATAAGGACTCATGAAAGGGTCTTGAGGCAATTTGTTGTTAGTTTTCACTTAAGCACAGCTATTCATGAAAAAGTTTGAGTAGATGTTCGTACAAATAAGTGGAGTCTTTCTTGAGCACACCTCATCAACCAGAACTTTGTAGTCATATGAAAAATTGAAATTCATTTTGTTTTCTTCAGCCATTCTAATATAATTAAGCAAGCTGAGTGAGAGCCGTGACAGCTTTACATAAGCATTTCAGTCACTTAGCAGATGTTTTTAATTCAAAGCAACCTTCAGGAAGTGCACAAGTTCAAACACAAGTGCAGTGGCATCAAAACTGTGGACTGAAAAATAGCAAATACAGTGCTGCAACAAACAAACAAACACACAAACAAACAATAATAATAGCTTTCAAATGCAGCTCCAGCTCCTCTGCCAATAGTTTTCTGGAAATTTGTATTGGAAACAATGTTTCAGAAAATAACAGTGGAAACATTACACAGAGGTAAGACATGATCAGCCTTGGTTGGGCTTGCCATTTCACTAAACTGGGCATCACAAACAGCACTCATAATTAAAATAGATAACTGTTTCAATGCCACATTTTCCAAGAAGCAACTTTCCAAGAAACCAACAAATGTAATGATCTATTGTAAATTTTTTTGTAAGAATTTAATTATATGATCTTGCAAAGCACTTGAGAGATCCTTATGAAAATGTGAAAAAAATAATTTCGCCAATATTTTCCTATTCATTTTTTTTTTTCCCTGAAAAACCTGGCCCTTATTTTGCATTTTCTGTTGGAAAATCAATTTCCCAGTTCAATGAAAAATTCTCTGTAGTCTGCTACAGTCCATCTGTCTTTCCTGAACGCGCACAACCTGCAAGACGAGGGCCAGGAAAGTTTTTCTCAGCAAGCGAGAGCACTGACTGCGATGAGGGGAAGAGCAGTGTTCGGAGTCCCCTCTGAACTCATTATCCTCATTTCAGAGCTGATAAATCCTCAGCACCCGACACAGGCAGCCTCGCTATTCAACAAAAACATGCACAAAACTGCTCTGCTGCTCCTGGATTCAGCACCTGACACAGGCAGCCTCGCTATTCAACAAAAACATGCACAAAACTGCTCTGCTGCTCCTGGATTCAGCACCTGACACAGGCAGCCTCGCTATTCAACAAAAACATGCACAAAACTACTCTGCTGCTCCTGGACTCAGGCTAGAGGGAGGAGAGGAGGAGGAGGAGGAAGAAGATGAAGGAGGAGGAGAAGGAGGATAATAAAAGGAAGGAGGAGGAAGAGGAGGAGGAAGAGCTTGAGTAGAAAAAGAAGGAGGGGGTGGAGGATGAGAAGAAAAAGAATAAGAAGAAAATGAGGTAGATGAAGAAGAAGGAGGAGGAGGATGAGAGGAAGAAAAAGAAGAATAAGAAAAAAGAGGGAAGAGGAGGAGGAGGTTGTGGAAAAATGTGAGATGAAAAAGAGGACAAAGAAGAAGGAGGAGTTGGAGGAAGAGGAGGAGAGGAAAAATAAGAAGGAGAAGTAAAAGACAGGAGTAAGAACAGGAGTAAGAGGAGGAGGGGGAATTCTAACCCTGGTGGTGTAGGCCGCCTCAGGGTCGTCCTCCAGCACGCGGGACAGGCCGAAATCGGACACCTTGCACACCAGGTTGCTGTTGACCAGGATGTTGCGGGCGGCCAGGTCTCGGTGGACGTAGTTCATCTCTGAGAGGTAGCTCATCCCCCCGGCGATCCCTCTCAGCATGCCCACCAGCTGGATGATGGTGAACTGCCCGTCGTGTTTCTGAGCGTGGGCACAGAGGGCGGTTCGTCAGGGACACACGGCTGAACGCAGCGTGCTATTGATTAAACCCCAGTGTCAACAAACAATTCCTCTCCTTGTCATTTCTGTCGCATTATTTCTAATACACATATGCATATGAATTGCAATGCCTCAAGATGTGTTTGTGATGACATGGTATTTACATTGTACCAGACGAACGTAATAACCATGATAACAATCTTTCTACACTTCAGTCCTCATTTCACACCAATAATTAAGTTATTCCTTCATAAACAAACACCTCACCCTCAATATTTCTCATGTTGCGAGAAGGTCCTGATGCATGCCTCAGAACCATTGACATAGTAACTCATCTAGATAAAGTACAAAGTTTATAAAGTTTAAGTTTATATTAGTTTAAAAAGCAGTTCACATTTAGATGACATACACTAGTGTAGTGATCGTGTTATTACATTGTAATAACACATTGCTACATTCAAATGACTGTACATGGTAACAAACTGTGAAAGTCCTGCACTTCATAAAGCATGCTGATATTACCTTGTTTTCAGACAATTAGTTATTATGTCACCGTGTATCCAATTATTTACAAAATGTTGATGTCAGCAGAAGGAAAATTTGAACAGGTTACATGCTGTCTGACGACGCTTCAAGTCAACTGATGGATGGACCTCATTGCTCTTTATTCAAATTCATGGCTCCAACGGCTTTAGAGCAGGAGCTGTACTGTTGTGTCGTTCTGTTGTGTTGAATGTGGCTTAATTGACCAGTTCCCTAATTAAACGTGTGTATTCAGAGGAGAAGGGTCTGAGGTATCACCCACAACTGATAACATTATTAAATTAGCTTTTTTTATGTGCTCGGCAAGGGATATTTATGATGTTTCATTACATCCTCCTCTGGGAGCTGGAAAGTTGGAGACAAGGTTATTTTTTTTGTACATTTACCATTTTCATTTGTAATTAAAAGGCATGCACTTAAGAATAATGGCTGGGGACTAATGAAATCACACAAACCTGATTTATCCTTGGGAGCGACAAAACAAGTCATATATTTACATTCTGAATGGGCAGTTGAATGGAAGGTGACGAATCCTTGAAATAAATGAAAAATGCCACCATGGCTAATATTTCCATGACCTCATTCAAAGTTATTCCAGGTCTGCTATATTTTGAAACATTGGGCCATATTTCGCACACCAGATTTAATTTATTTATTTAATTCTTTTTCAGTTTGGAAACTCTTTCAGTAAAAAAAGGTGCAACAGGCTTTTAGGTGCCGGTATGGCGATGTTAGATTGAATCAAGCTTAAACTAAAAACCTTTCAATTTATTTCTGCTTTAGACCTGACAAGAACCCCAATGGATCAAAATGGTATCTGCTTGATTTATGCATCCAAGATCATGAGTGTTGCAGTTTTTTATGATTATATTCACTTATTGTGAGTCTCTCTCCTCTGCACTCTCAATTAATTAGGGTGTGCTTGCAAATTCAAGAATGTGTTTGGATTTTGACCTCTACCTACTCTCAGCTACCTGCAGGAAGGACCCCAAGGTACCTCTGCCGTACCCTGCTTCTGGCTCACCTTTAAGAAGGTATCCAAGGACCCGTTCTCCATGTATTCAGTAATGATCATGACTGGTTTACCTGCAGAGAAAAGACAGAAATATATGCATTTTGCCTTAGAGTATAAAACAAGTTACTGACAGACAGCTTTGCATTATGTATATGGAAAAAAAATCACTGCACAAGCGTATTTGATTCATTTGGGTATGACACAGTGCATGAAAGGGAAGAATACAAAAGAAGAAGAGTGAAGGAGGGTTGTCCTCCATCACCCTCCACCTGGTCTGTTATTCATCAATGTGTGAGCTTTAATCAAAGATTTCAGTGGGTGTCAGCAGATAATTTGAGTGAGCAATCCAGAGAGAGACAATGTCCCTGTCCAGAAATGCCATGAATTTTAATGAGTCCCTGCTGCATGGGGGCGGAGAGAGGAGGGGTGGGAGTGTGTGTGTGTGTGTGGGGGGGGGGGGGGGGGGGGTTGTGAGGTTTGTGGTGATAGATGGATAGATGTACTGAGAAAAGAATCTGTGCTGAATTTTTGTGTGGTTGCATGTTTATGTGTGTGTGTGTGCATGTGTGTGTGTAGGTGTGTGTAGGTGTGTGTATGGATTTACAGTATGTATGAACGTGTGTGTGTGTGTGTGTGAGATTATGCATGTGTGAGTGGTCTGTGAGGATTTACAGAATGTGCAAATGTGTATGTGTGTGTGTTGATGTTTCTGGATTCATATTATGTATGAACGTGTGTGTGTGTGTGTGTGTGTGAATATACATGTGTGTGTGGCCTGTGATGATTTACAGTATGTGTAAATGTGTGTGTGTATGTGTGTGTATTTGCGGGTGTGTGCATGTGTGTGTGTGTGCTTGTGTGTGTTGGGGGGGTTATGGTGGTGGTGAGGATGAGTGTTAAAATCCACCGGTGACAGCCCTGTTCACCTCATCACCGTGTGTTAGCCGTGACCGACGAGCGCCAGATCTCACACCTGTGCTTTAGGAGTGATTACGTTAACCCCTGACACCCCCAGCTGCAGAGCGCGCCGTCAATCACACCTGCCCCCGTCGCCACGGCGTTAAGAGGCTCTTCCGCTCCCCCGGTCCCACCTCCCACCTCACAACACATCCCACAGCCACACCTGGTGCATCGCACCGCAGCCCGACACCACAAATCCTGCACACAGATGGTACATAATCCTCACATGTTAGGAGCTGATTTACTATTGCCTGTTTGGGGAAAGCTATGAATCTGCTCCAGTCCAACCTACATTAACTACATTTCTGGCATTTGGCTGACGCTGTGACTTACACGGCTTACAGTGCGTGCATAGAGACGGGGTACCTTGCTCCTTGCTCAATGGTGCAGCGGTAACACCCAACCTGGGAAATGAACCTGCAACCTCTGAGATATGAGCTCAGCTCTCTAACTGTTACACTACACTGCAGTGGCTGCTGGTGAACTCAAAGCAGGGGAGGAACAAACTTTACCTTTACAAGTATCATTATGTTCAACCTGTTCTCAGTAATCAACACCAATTAATGTAAATGTCAGACGGTATTGTGTACATCTTCTACATGCTACATGTGTATTTCTACATGCAATGCTAACATATGTCCGACTTCTCTCTATTTCGAGATAAAACCAGTCAGTCAGAATGGAACATGGATGTATGTCGGAGAATGGATGTATATGCAAATATTCCAAAATCTAACAAAATCCAAGGTCCAAAACACTTCTGGTCCCAGGCATTTCGGATAAGGGATACTCAACTTGTAATGTCACACTTAGGAGTGCTCCATTTTGGATCCGTTATGACTGTTTTCAAGTCCCACCTAAAATTTAAAATTTAGCAGATGCCCTTATCCAGAGCAACTTTCAGGTTTACACAACATCCCTTTATATACCTGTATATTTATGCTTAAAGAATCCAGGTGCATTACCTTGCTTACAAGGCACAGCAGCATGGACCTATCTGGCTAATTAACCTGTAACCTCTAAGTTATGAGCTCCCTACCCACTATAATGCACTGGCCAAAGCTTCATTCTGTGCACACAAACTCCAGTTAAAGGAGAAAGGTCCCTAAGCCTCCCATGGAGAGAATTGATTTTCTGTAATATGTTGGTATGCTATATTTGCTTTACCTGCCCCCCCAAAATGATGTGAAATACACATCATTTTTTTGGAGAAACCATGCAGTGTTTATACTGGAAATGACCACAGATGTCTACACCATGCAGAAAGCCGTGAGGTTCCCACTGTCTAATAAAAGGCGCTAAATCTCATAACTCTGTAAATATCGTTCAGCAGTGCCCGGGGACATCAGCAGCCTCTTAGGAAAGATCAGAAACGGTGTGTGTGTGTGAGAGTGTATGTGTGTGTGAGTGTGTGTGTGAGAGCGTGTGTGTGTGAGTGTGTGTGTGTGATTGTGTGTGTGTGTGCTAACAAGCCTGGGAGCGAGAGAGTGCCCTCCCTCAGCCTCGGCGGCGAGGCCTGCTAGCGGAGTGGCCTGATGAAAGCGGTGAGCATGGCTCCCCGTTTGTGCCTGACTCTCTGAGACGCGTTCCCACGGAGACACGGTCGCTCCTGGTTACACGCCATACCAGCACGGCTTCTCCGGGCTCTGGCTCCTGCCCTGGGAATAGCAGGCCGTGGTGACAGACACCTGTGGTACAGTGTGCTGACTGAACCACTAAAAAGGAACACTGTGGAGTGGGGGGAGGCAGATGGAACAGCCAGACTAGCACTGATAGCTGGTGACTGTGCTTAAGAGCCAGGGGAGGCAGATGGAACAGCCAGACTCGAGCTGATAATCAGTGGGTCAGGCAAAGACCAAAATTTGGGATAATTATGGCTGGCTGTTCCTCTTCGACGATGGGGTGGGGGGGAAGTACAGGGGTTGGGTGGATTGGAATAGAGCAGCAAATTGGAGTAGAACAGCCCGTTCTGCTCTGCAAAAACTTCCATTTTTCTGCAAAAACCTGTCTTTTCCCCTCATCAGGCTGTGCATAGCATTCTTTAATGGCTATGAGGCTGGGACAATTCTGTCACCACTGTGGAGAGAGAGAGAGAGAGAGAGAGAGAGAGAAAGAGAAGTATACAGGTGTGCGGAGAGCAAGGACAGTCAGGGAGGGTGAAAGAAGGAGGAGGGTGGGGTGGGGGGGGTGTGTAATGGCTAAATTCTACACTGAGTATTATGTCTCGAGTCTAGAACTCCTAAATAAAGACTGAGACAGTTGTGATGAATTGGCCTCATTTTCCCCCAATCTGAAGTCACTAATGTCGGGAAGCGTGTGGGAGATGGTGGGAGGGGGGGCAAGAGAGAGAGAGAGAGGAATGCAGTGAGGAAACCAAGCCATTGGGCTGCTGGATTCGGGGTGAAGGCTGCCGTACATCACCCAAATTAAATCAGCATACCTTGTGGTGATGAATGTCTCACCCTCCCAAAAACATCTCCCCATCAATGCTGCCACCCTCCCTCCCTCCCTCCCTTTTTTATGAAAAAAAAAAAAATCCAATTCAATCCCGTCTTATCCAGCAGACTAATGTGGCTGTCACCGTGTGGCCTTGCGGAGGCAGGCAAAGAGAAGGACACTGGAAGGGGGACCTGAGGCCAAACGCTCGGCCGCCTGCCGGCTCCTCTCCCAGCGGCTATCGCCATCGACACACCGCCAGGGTAACGATGACCAGCCAGCTGCTCGCGCTCTGTTTGGGCGGGTCTCCCGTGAGACCACAGGCTCGGTTTGCGTCACCTGTGTTATTCAGCAAGGTCAATTTCAGCTATCCCATATATCCCTGTGTTAACATCCCCCCCCCCCTTCTGCCACCCACCACCCAGCAAAATCAAACAACACAATTACCTACAACCGCAATTACCTCCATTGGGCTTAATCTTTTGATCCCACCTGTGACGGCATACCTCCACACACACACACACACTGACATACATGTCCTCTGAGTAAAACGGAGGCCACAAATTACAGTTTAATAACCAGGAAATAAATGTCTTTTCCGACAGAAATGCGCACAGGCCTCTTGCTAAGTTTATTATGTAAATTAGTCCAGGGCTATCTATCCAGGCCTCCAGGTTAGCCCGGCTGATCGATGCCCCACCCCCAAAATGCTCTGAGGTGTGCTGTAATCATACTTTTCATCGTCCTCACCGGCCAGGATGATTAAAACGGTCCTTTGAATAAAAAAGTATCTGTGTCTGTCGATACATTGTAACCAGAATTTGCCTGAAGCGACTGAAGCCTTTTTACATTAAAACCCATTACTAGACATGTGAAAAAAAAAGGACATGAGAATAAATCAGAATGATTTGATTCTGAGACATGAAGGTATGTCCAAAATTGCCCCTGGAAGCAGTTTAATATAACAAACATGCTCCTGTCATTCTTTTTCTTCTTTTTTTTTTTGCACTAAATTATCTACAAGCCTCTGAAACAGATTGTTTTCTGAAATAATTCATTTCCAGTGATTTGAAAGACACTGAGATGTAATGTAAATGCTGAGTTAGATGGCTGAGCTTTACGGACCATGGGCCTACACTGTGTCTTCATTACATTCCTGGTTAAAGAAGCCGCCTCATCTCAGAGGTGGCGTCAGACATGCCATATATTTTCATTACCGGTCTGCGCAGTAACATCTATGTTCTTTATTTCAGGAAGCGAATGATTATTTTACTTTTTTTATACAGTACAAATGGACATAGGACAGATCTCTTTCACTGGAATAAAGAGGAGCATGGTTTTTCTGGTTTCTGCCACCATGCTTACTGATTCAGGAATCCATCATATCTAATGGTGGATGCCATCGGCCAGTTTGGCTGTACGATGCGGATGCGCACACATATTGCGACAGTCACCTCCACGCTGTACCTTGTTACGTCCATATAGTTTTTTGTCTCTGTTATGTTTTCTCTCCCCCCCCCCCTTTTGTGTGTGCAACTGTTTCCAGGACCATCACTGGTGCCTCATTTAGTGAGCTCCGCCTGCTTGGCCTGGATTGGCCGTCGGATCTAGAATGCTGATTTTAGAGGCAGTGTTACGACTTTTTTGTGGGGGGCAGGGTAAGGGGTTGAATGCCCGTTTCCATTGGTTGTGCCCTGACGACCGAGACAACGTGGGCTGCTTTTTTTTTAGCCCCATTACCCAGAGCTTTTCTTTATTTTATTTGTTAAACCCCCTTGTCCCGTTTGTTACTATTTTTAGGTTTAATAAATTCCCTTTAAAGTTTATTGCATTTTGCGTTTTGCTGGCCGAGCGGCTCTGGTCTAGCCTATTTATTTTGTTTGCTTCCCTGACCCTAGACAAGGATGTAACAACCTTAACAGGTAGCACTGTAGAGTCACATGTTGTGTCACAATCCACTCAGTGGGTGGAACTATGATGTCATGTGGCTTGAATGGCCGACTAATATATCACAAACGGAAAAATAAATGCAATTAAATATATATATAAAATGATTTTAGGGTTTCTGTTCCATCACAGCAAAAAATTGTGTGTGTCAGGAACCTCACTATGCTTTGGATGTGCAGGTAACACTTTACATTGTGTTGAACCTATTCTTGTGTAATTGTATCATGCATACTTTGTCAAAAAGGGCGCTATAACTATGTTAATGCACTTTAATTAACAATGAATAAGCGTATCTGGTGCTCTTAACTACACATGTATAACAGTGTCAGGTCTGTTATATGTGATATAATGATAAATGGCATGCAGCAAGGTTGGAGTTGCTTCACATGTGTTATTAAGAACTGACAACTGTCCCATGGTACCAAAATTTCAGTTATGCAGTTACATGACTGTTTTTGCTACCAAGGTATTGTCACCAATGTGTACATGGATGGAGATCACATGTACTTAGCCCCTCCAGCATACGGACCAATTAAACGTAACATTCTAGCTCAAAAAAGAAGCTAAAACAAGCGCACACTGAGACCTGACCTTTGCAATTACCTCAGTCTGTCTGAAGTTAAAACAGATTATAAATCAAGCAAACGGTCTAATATCTGTGAAAACGCGTCTGCTCTCAGCAGGTATTACACAATACATAATTACATAAAGAAGCCAGATACTGCCTTCTGTAGACCTGTTCCTGCTCACCATGAGGTATCAGTTTGTCTTTCCTTATATAAAAGTTAATTATGTACATTTATGTACATCTGGCTACCCACAATGCAACGCAAAAATCTATATCAACAAAGCCTGTTGAGCAAGCACTGTGTAATGCAACCCCACATGCCCAGTGCAACAAAGTAATTCAGCAATTCAATGTTTCTGAACATTATTTACTGATGTGGCAAGAAAAAAAAATGTCTTTCATCACCTGAGAGTGCATACACAGAAACACAAACACACACGCACACATACACCTCCACAAACCTACACACACACACACAGCTTTCCACTTTGTAGCCTGTGGCCAATCTTGATGTGGAGAGAGTATTGATTTCCTGCCCAAAGAGGGAAACATAATCATACACTGGATTCTGTGATTTAGCAGGTTCCTTTTTCACACTGCTTTGCATTGGGCACAAAATGGCTTGCCTCGTTGTAGGTTTTTTTTTTTTTTTTTGAAGAGCTAATCTCTCCTCATTTATTGAAAACTAATTAATACTTTTAAATAGTTATCGAACAAAGGGATCTTAGCCCTAGGGTAGGCTTCACATTGTTCTAATGACCAACCAATCAAGCAAAAAACGAATGTTATCTAAAAAATACTGCAGTTAGAGTCTTTTAATGGGATTTGGGACTAAGTCATTTAGCCTCACGCGTTTAGCCTTTTTAAGAGGAAAAAACTGCAGCAGACAAAACAGCACTGACATCGCCTCTCAAAAGTCGGACAAACTTTCTGTACTTTCAGTATTCCCGTTCCCATTGTTGCTGACACAAAGAAAGCCAAATTACAGACTTTGTGAGCACGGCTACGGCACAAAGAATAGAGGCAGACAGTTGATAAGTGTTATTGTCATCGAAGATTAGATAAGCAGATAATCCGCCAGTTAGCCACACAAAAGGAAGATATCAGAGATGATGACAGCTCTGCACTTTTTTTTAGATATGCGTTGTGATAAAGAATAAAAGGTTATTCTCAGTCTCATTCTTTCCGCTGCGTGGATATTTGCATGACAAAAACTACCAATCACAACCCATTCCAGTTCTCTTCTCCATTATTCTAATAACATAATAATATTTCTGGCTCCTGCAATATGTGTTGTGGATTTATCATGCATTTTTGTACCCACCCACACAGACACACACACAGATTTAAACACGCACATTTATTTTCTCTCACAATTTGGAGTATCCTTTTTATGTTAGGAGAGGGCATTAACATATAGGCCGCCGGGCCATAATGCAGACTAACCTCTTCTATGTTAACCTCCTGATCCCTGGAAACAAAACCAGGCTGTGACCTGTAAAATTACTAGGCCTCACACATATACATATACACACACACACAGACACTGAAACACACACAAAAAAATACACACACAACACAGAGATTTACACTCACATAGACACTGACACACACACGCACAAACACACGGATATACACACATACAGAAAATCACATACACAAAAACACAGATGTACACTCACACAGACACTGACACATACACACACACACAGATATTCACTAACACACACACAGATATATACTAACACACACACACACATGCCCAGCTCTCTCTGGTACGGACCCTTTTTCCAGGGACCCTGAGCATAGATGAGTGACTCTGGGCTGGCAGTGCTGGTCATGGATCACTGAGCACCGCTGTGGGGTTCTGCTCGGATCAACAATGAGCCCCTCTCCACCCCTGAGAGCCCGCACAGCCCCCATGCCATGCCACGCCACACGCTCACCACTGCCTTCCTTTTTAACGCCGTCTGTGTACATTTTAAAAATGGAATTTATCTTTCATAATGAACGCAATTAAACCCCGTATTTGCATAGAGTACATTAAAATACCACGTTGGCGGGAAGGGAATTTAATAACGGAACCCGGGAAAATTATGCAACAATTTGCCCATTTAATATGAAGCGAAACTCGCTGTTCTCTGGTAAGAGTAATATAAACTGTTTAAACAAAACTGAACAAAAGGCCAGAATTAGCATTTCACATTAGAGAAGAGGAAAAGGAAATGTGGAGAGAATGAATGTTTTGTTAATATGCGTGATTCTGAATATTCATGAACCTAAATACACATCCAATTAACTGTCTCAATTATTAATATTCATGCAGTAATAAATATGCATGGACCTTTTGTTGCAGGATAGGTGCTACAGTGATCAGACTGTCACTTTCCTAATTCACGATGGCGTTTAATAGATGAGGGGATCACGTCTCTTAAAGGGAGACTCTGTTGCGCTCCTGCCCTCCGAAGCGGCTCTTTCAACAGGCCGTGTCTGTCAGCAGAGTTCACCTGGCCCCTGTGTTCCTCCGCCCAGAGGGGAGAGATCCACTCTGAGGGAAACGGGAGCTGGAGAATATCTAGGTCAGACAGCTGGCATTCAGCTCTGATGAATGTAAACACTTCCAAGCTGCAATTTTCTCTGCTGGAATGGCAGCTGTGGGCACAGTGAAGTCAATCTACAATCTGATACCAACTAAGTGCATCCTCAACTTACTCTGAAACACACATGAAACCTCTTTTTTTGGCATCACTTCCAAACCATTAAATACTGTATGGTATGTGCATATGGATTAGGATTCATCTGATCCAGGTGCGGGGGCAGCAGCGTAGCATTACTGTTAGGGAGACGGGTTAGGTTACATAAGAGGTTACAGGTTTGAATCCCTGGCAGGGCATTGCTGTTCCCTTGAACAATGTATTTCTCTTGAACTGCTTCAGTATATATCCACCTGTATAAATGCATAGTGTGAAAAAATAAAATCTGTGTAATCCACTATGGAAAAGGACATCATCTGCTAAATGTGTACATGTAATCAGCTGTAATGTAGGTGCAGTACAGATCACTGAGAGGCCAAAGGGAACCACAGGTCCATGTGTAGCTCATAACTCTGACTCTGTGACTGTGCCAGTCCCTATTGGGTTAATATGGCTCGGTGCACGCTCCCTGATTCACTCACATTAAGCAGCACTCAACGAGTAAACACTACAGATGAACACAAACGATCAGGTAAACAAATAACAGACGCGGTCGACATCGACGCCCGAGCCTGGCGGAGCAGGCTTTATCTGATGGCAGCTCCTGTCTGATCCTTATTAGCCAGGGGCCTGTAATTCAAACACAAGCACAGGGGCAAACAGGGACAAATCTGCATGTTGAACAAGCCGGCTTTATCACAGAGAGCTGTTCCCGCGGGCAGGTGGGAGGGTCTGCAGGCAGACTGGTCAGGGGTGTGATCAGCATGTATGTGTATGTTTGCACACTTCTTTGTGTGTGTGTGTGTGTGTGTGTGTGTGCGTGTGAGAGTGTTTGTGTGTATGTGTATGTGTGTGAGAGAGAGTGTTTCTGTGTATGTGTGTGTGTGTGTGTGAGAGTGTTTGTGTGTATGTGTATGTGTGAGAGAGAGTGTTTGTGTGAGAGTGTTTGTGTGTATGTGTGTGTGTTTGTGTGAGAGTGTTTGTGTGTATGTGTATGTGTGTGTGTGAGTGTTTGTGTGTATGTGTGTGTTTGTGTGTGTGTGTTGGGATCTACTCACATCTGGTGACCACGCCCTCCAGCCGGATGATGTTGGGGTGGTCAAACTGGCCCATGATGCTGGCCTCGCTCAGGAAGTCCCGCCTCTGCTGCTCAGAGTACCCCGCCTTCAGGCTCTTGATGGCCACGTAGATCTCCCGCTTGCTGGGCAGCTTCAGCCGCCCGCTGCACACCTCACCGAACTCACCTGTGTGCCAGCAAAGCAAAGTGCTCACCTCAGTGAGGGTTCCCACGATTCAAACCCCTTTAACTCTTCAGCTCTCGGTCTCATCTACCACAGCTACTAAGCTCAGTCCAGGTATGGTACAGTCACATGTCCCCAGCCCTTTAGCAAGCAGCTCTTACTGTCAGAACATAGAACGGAGACTAAACTTGTTTGCTTTAGTTATACTTTGTGTTACGTTGACATTTCCCAATGTAATGATACTCTATGTGGATTCTCCAGACAGCAGCTCTGACTAACGACTGAGAGTCAGAGCATAGAATGGAGACAAAACTTGTTTATAGCAATGACTGGATAAATTTTACGGTAAACCGACATTTACAGATATAATGACACACTACGTGGATTCCTCCAGACAAAAATCTCAGTAATTCCTTCAGCTCTTGTGGCGAATTCTGATCTGCGTTCTAGATTCTTTACCACTTCATAGAACTTCCATTTGCATGTCCACGTAGAGACGCAAAAGTATCTGAGTGCGTTTGAAACCACAACCATCATACATGAACGAGGAGACAGGAAGTTAGTTGAACAGGTCCTTCAGGCAAGCCAGCGACCTCGCAGACTGCATTCAAACTGAGGCGTTTCTCAAGTGCCTTTTTGACATGCGTAGCACCTGCGCACATGTTATAAATAACAGAGGGCTTTCAGAGGGTGCCATAGCAACGCTGCCATTGACAACTAGGCAATTTCCGTCAATGTATCAAGGTGCGAGCGAGTTGCATCAAACCGGTTTAGCAATGGCTCGTTGCTTAATGTTCTGTGTACCATCCACCTGTCAGCGAAACTTTGTGACGAGAGTCACCTCGCCTTTAGGCAAGTGGAAGAGAAAGTTGCCCATTCTGAGACTGGTTTGTGCCATCAGTCTCACTCAAACAAACACAGCGACTTAGCTCTATCTAGGTTACTGCAGTGACGTGTTTCCAACTCTCTAACACCCAGTGTCACTGTCAGACCTTGGAACAAAGACGAATCTGCCGGCCTCATAACAAGTGCTGGCTCCACTTTATATTGAGTAGACATTTTCTGACATAACAATGCTGTATTGTAACTGAACGGAAAGATGGAGGGAAAAAAAGAGCAACCGTTCAACTTTAAGACCCCAAATTCACTCCCAGCTCAAAATAAGTTTTACCTTACTATGAGGAGTTAGGAAGGGAACTGAAAAAAAAAAAAAACTGAATCTAATATAAAATTTTAAATTGAGACGCAGCATGCCAACACACCCCCTCTGCTCTGTGTTCCATTTTTAAATCTTCCAAGGCGTCATGCCTTCCTGCGGTACAGCTGAAAGCAGTTCCACACCAGTCAGCTTTGTGTGCAGGAACTATTGCGACAGGATAGGCTGCCTTTGCTATGCAGACGCTCCGCACTTGTTAGACGCGTCATATAGGTGTCACTGGGGCTGTGTCAGAGCTGGGCTGCATTGCATCGTTTAGAGAAAGTCTTTATTAGCAGAGCTGATGCAGGGTTTCTGTGAGAGTCAGTGACAGAGATTCATTCTCTGCTTTCAGTGACAGAGGCAGCCTGTGAGCTCCTGCTCTGGGCCACAGTAATGGGCCTTGTGTCTGGAGAACAACACGGGGCAGCAATCAGAAAGAGGCCGAAGGCTCCGTTTCTGCAACGCTTCTGATTTAATTAATGGACGCTCCTTATGGGCGGTGCAATTTGTGCCATTTCTTGAAGGCAGATTTTAATGTTGGAGAGTGTGTGAGTGTCTATGTGTGTGTGTGAAAGAGAAGAGACAGGCAGAGACAGAGAGAAAGAGAGAAAGTGTGAATGCATGCATGTGTGAAATTGTTTGTGTGTTCATGCATTTCCCCATGTATCTGTGCATGCACATTAGCATCTGTGTGTTGGGAAATAATGTGTGCTTTTGTGTTCCCATATATCCACATGTGTGCATGGGTGCAAGAATGCCAGTGTGTGTGCAAGTGTGTTTCTGTGTGTGTGAATGTGAGAGTGTGTGTGCATGTGTCTGTGAGTGTGTGTGTGCGCGTGTGTGTGTGTATGTGAGAGCGAGTGAGTGTGTGTGTATGTGTGTGTGTGAATGAATGAGTGTGTGCATGTGTGTGTGAGTGAGAGAGGGAGAGAGAGAGGGAGTGTGTTTGTGTGTGTGTGTGAGTGAGAAAGGGAGAGAGAGAGGGAGTGTGTTTGTGTGTGAGAGAGAGAGGGAGAGAGAGAGGGAGCGTGTGTGTGTGTGTGTGTGTGTGTGTGTGTGTGTGTGTGTGTGTGTGTGTGTGTGTGAGTGAGATAGGGAGTTTGTGTGTGTGTGTGTGAGAGAGGGAGGGAGAGAGAGAGGGAGTGTGTCTGTGTGTGTGTGAGAGTGAGTGTGTGTGTGTGTGTGAGTGAGATAGGGAGTGTGTGTGTGTGTGTGTGTGTGTGTGTGAGAGAGGGAGGGAGAGAGAGAGGGAGTGTGTGTGTGTGTGTGTGTGTGTGAGTGAGATAGGGAGTGTGTGTGTATGTGTGTGTGTGTGTGAGAGAGGGAGGGAGAGAGAGAGGGAGTGTGTGTGTGTGTGTGTGTGTGTGTGTGTGTGTGTGACTGAGATAGGGAGTGTGTGTGTGTGTGTGTGTGGTGTGTTCGAGTGTTTCCTGACGGATCTGTGTGAAATGTGCTTGTGACATCACACACCCACTCACCTGCGCCTATCACTCGCTCGATGCGGATGCTGGAGACATCGATCTCCTTGGCGAAGTCGCGGACGGCCTGATTAGGGTCCTCGTAGGTGTGAGGGTGAATGTAGGTCCTGCTCCCCGGGAGGTTGACTGTGGGGGAGGGGGAGGAATTAAGTGGTCAATGCAGAGAAACAGAGGCTAATGACACTCTTCAGGGCTTTTCCCCTGTTCATTAGTGTGCCATCTATTTACTCCATAAGAGTGCGGCGGCATTTTTTTTTTTCTTTTCTATCATCATTAAGCATTGTGTTGGGCAGGGCAAAAAAACACCATGCTCCCCAGAGAATATGCATTTGGCCAGGAGAGCTGTATTTGTGTTCATTATGGCCATTATAGTTCACATTAGAGCAAAACTGTGGATCTTTACTTACTAATGCTAACATGACCGATACATTCAATGCTTTTTATCCCAAACGCAGTGGGGCGTTTACAGGGGAGCTAATTCCCTTTTACACCAATTCACTTCACAGACTATTACTGTAACCACATCTTTAAACTGATGTTGTATATGAATGTTTGAATATATTGGGCTAGATTCAGTCAATCACAGTTAGTAACTTTTAGACCATGTGCACTTCAATCAAAACTGACTTTATTCTCCTTAAAAGCCATATGTTATTCTATTTTAGAATTACAAGAATGCATACCACAGGACCTGTCAACCTTGTCTCCAGTAAAATATAACATATTCACAGAAAATGATTCTTTAATGAAAAGTCAGTTTTGACTGAATCGCATATGTCTATAAAGAAGCTGAGTGCATTTGACTGAATTTTGCCAGTGTCTAATCCATGACTGTGAGGCCAGGCTGCGGTTTGTTTGGTCGTGTCAGGGTGGGACTCAGTGGGGAACCCGACCTCTTCCGTGCTGAAACTGCATCTTCTCCTCGTCAGGATCCTGTTTTGCCTTTATGTATCCACAGTGTCTGAAACACACACAAAAAAACACATAGACAAATGGTTTTACAAGCCTCAATCTGCAGGTACACTCACATACACACACAGAGCATGAAAACAAAGAGCACACACATGCACATTAAAATACACACCCACGTTTTCACAAACCTGAATCTGCAGGTACATACACAGACACACACACACACACACACACAGAGTACAAACACGCACGTGAAAACACAATGTTCACTTTAGTGTGATGCAACACACTCTGAAACACCTACACAAGTTAAGGGGGAGACTCCAGAGGGTTTAACACACACACACACACAGACAGACAGACACACACACACAGACACACACACACACAAAGCGCGCATATTGATCATCTATGCACGGTCTTTACGCTCCTGCTCCATGGGCCAGTGAACCATATCCTCTGGCCCCAATAGCCTGGGGCTTAGAGCCCAACTTCTGCTTTAATATCCAAACTAATTGCATTTCAGGGGCGCCCACAGATTGCCGAATTCCACACACCCCCCTCTATTCATTCTTAATGCCCGGCCTCCTGCCCACTCCTGCTGCTCTCAGTTCAAATAAAGGAGGGCTCGTCTTTCCCCTTCTCATATACTCTTCTTCGTGTCCTACTGCGTAAGTTCATCCCTTTCCAAAAAGTGTAAACCAGCAAAAGTCGCCAGGAGTTCTTAAGTACTGTGAAATACACACACTGTGAATAATGACTTCAAGCAGTGAATGGTGGGGCTACAATGAGCCGCCAATCACTGGCCTGCTCTCCGCAGATAATGTACATTAAATGGTTCAGACGCTGGTAGACTATGGGTGCTGTAGCTCCACTCACTCGTGGTGTCATGAAACCTTATTCTACTATGACTACCTGAAATCACACCTAATGATGCCTCACCTTGCTTAAGAACACTAAAGTGCTTTAACACACTAATTTCAGGTCCTGCAGTGACATGTGAATGAGGTATGAAGGCTATATAGTAATGGAAAATGGCAACTTCATATGACAACTGTACTTTTACCTGTGAAATGATGTCCTTTCCCTCCCCAAAAAAATGTGACTGAGCCCTTGAGCAAGCAACCACATATAAATTGCTTAAGTAAACAGTGAACCTTATATAAATGGATAGTGTACAGACATGTACAGTATAGGTCAGTGACGAGGTGCCATTGTCATTACCACCATCAAAGCTTATTCTTCTTGCTGCCAGTGGAGTGAAATTCCAATGACTTTAGGTTGCTTTTAAAGACAGAATTACAAAAGAGAAATACTTTTTTGAGTCCCGTTATTTTTTAAATAATTCTACTGCAAAGAAACAAACACACGCACACACACACAGTTGCCAATGTCACGAATCATTTTATGTAAAAGCCTGTTAGCCCGCTAGTTTATGATGAATATCAGTTTCATGACACCGATAACCTTGATAGTACAGAACATTACAGCAAGATAGTGAATCACTGTGTCAAGCAGTAAAAATAGCTCTAGTCAAGAGAAGAGAAAAGTATGTGAATGAACTTGATGGACACAGTTTCAACTATGTTCAAGGATTGTGGGGAAACCCCTTTTGTCATCTCTGCGATGCTAAACAGAAAGTGGGAGAATGGTGGGTGCCATTTTGTTTGACAGAGTATTTAACATGGCAGTGGATGAAAGCCCCAGCCCCTTAACTGACAGTCTGCCCTGTGAACCATTTCCTCTCTTCAACGGACCTGTCTAGACTCTTTCCTCTCCGACTTGTAGGAGAGAAACCCCCCTCCACCCTCCCACCCTTCCAGCCCCCCAAAACCCTGCGACCCCACACTCAATAATACTCTGTACATATCAGATATTACATTTTAAATTTTAATGTTCACTTAAGAATGGCATGGAGATGTAAGCCAAAAATATATCAGAAAATCTATTTCCCTCATCTCCAGGTACTAATATCTCATATTTTTTCTTCTCCTCCGCCCCATTTCGTCTTTAGCTGTTCCTAATAAAAGCCAGAATTATTAATGAAAACTACATCATATGGGGGGAGAGTTAAATGCACAGCACCCTGTATTATAATCAACCAACAGTAGAGCAATTTTGATTGTAATTGCTTCTGAAAGACTTCAGAGGGTGCGACATTAAAATGCACACAGCATCTGGCATCAAACTGTACAGGCTGTCAAAGGGTTCACCGTGCACCTGCAGTCGACAGACACCCAGGAGGCCCGAAAGCACACGATCAAAAACACGGGAATCAGGCGCAAAGCAGATCCACCCAGGTCATGGCAACCGTTCAGCTCGCCCAGGCGACGCATGAGCCCCCGTGTCTCTGAACGCTCTGAATTTTAATGACGCTCCCTAGCTTGCGCGGGCTAATTTGATCCTTATTTTATTTGGCTGTTACAAAATGCATGTGAACACTGTGTAAACACTTCTAATTGCCTGGAAATACGAACCTGGATGCGTTTCAATGTCTGCCTGTTGTTAAGGTTCGAGTAGCGCAATTGAGCTTGGGGTGGGGTGGGGGGTTGGGGGGGTGGGGGGTTGGGTTAGTGGGGGAGTGGGGTGACAGGATGATGAGAGCAGTGGGGGGGGGGTGTGGGGAGTTGGCTTATGAAATATGATATTCATGATTTTTATAATCCCTCCTGTTCCCTTCTTTCCACAGTTGAGCAGACAGAGTTACCCCCCCTTTTAAAAAGGCTGGCTGGGGAATAGTCCTCATTTGAGTGCAGGGCTGGAGATCAAATGGCAGAGGCTGAGAGAGGTGTTCCCTGGGTGTTTCTTTGATTGGGGCAGGGCGTGTCCCGAGAGAGGAGAGGCTCCACCTGTTTATCTGTGCCCCCCTACTACCCCCCCCTGGAGACGGGGGGTGGGGAGGTGGGAGGGGGTAGTTTGGGCCGGGGGGGCGGTGTTAGCGTTAGGCTGATCGGAGCATGTGGCAGTCAGGCGGCGTGAAACACACTTCCTGCCGATCCCCCCCCCCCCGCCCCCCCCACGGTCTCTCAGGACCACCCTGGTCCCGCACACAAACCCCTCCCCTGCACCTGCTCCCCGTGCTCTGCTACAGCACCTCTGTGCGCTGTTAAAACACTTCCCCCTCTGCCACTGTGGGGAGCGCGCTGGTGAAACACTTCCCCCTTCGCTGCTAATCTCTACAGGGAGTTCTGAGGCCCAGGGGCAAGGTCTGCTCTCTTTCCCTCTGTCTCTTGGGGTTGGGGGGGGGGGGGGGGGGGGGGGGGGGGGGGGGGGGGGGGGGGGTTTGGGGGTGTCAAAATTTAAATAGTAATTAACCCCATACACAATTTCACTGTTACGCCTGTGGTTTGGCATTTGATGATTGGCTTTGTCTAAAAAATTCAAAGTTTTAATTAATGGATTCAAAAGAGATGCAAAAAAAAACAAAAAAACACTGGAAATGTAGATTTTTGCATCGACTTGAACGACAATTCTTTTCATTCAGGCAAGTTAAACACTCACAAATGTAAAAACGTTAACAAATTAGCTTCCCTTCTAGAAGCCAAAGGAAGAAGGACAGTATTCAAATAGCATTCCCACAAGGTGGTACTTCAATAAAACTTTCACATGATCGAGGGAGCACTGACGGTTATTGGCTGTTATTACAGTACAGATTAGCGGACAACCTTACTGAGAGCAACTTAAAGAGTTAATTTTAAAAGGTTTATTAGCTACTTTGCTCATGGGTCCAACAGCAGTGTCCTATCAGGGCATTGAACCCGCACACTCTAAATTAAAACCGCACCTCCCTAACCACTATACCACACTGCTGCCCATCATCAACGAACGGCAGAATCAAAAATCAAACCAAATACTCTCCCCTCTGGTAATCACACACACAAATTCAACCGACAAATTACTCTCCATCATCCAGGATCAAAGCCACATCAGACACATGTCAACCCCCCACCACCCCCCACACTATTCTTTTCAATGAGTGCACCACCCTTGGAAAATAAGCTAGGTAGAGCGTCCAATTAAAATGTCCGCCCTTTCATCCACGACATCATCCACCTGTTTGAATGACTGCGCCAGGACCAGGGAGTAAACGGCCTCATGAAAGGAGAAGCTGTGTCTTATGCACACTGAAGAGCAATGCTCCAAACACCCAACAATGGACAGCGTCACCGTAACAACCAAACCAATGGTTCTGAACTCCGAAGAAAGACAATAAAGCACCACGATTGGTTGAAATCAGCCAATCGCCAGAAGCACATGGCATATCCACTAATGGGATTCTTGAGGCCCTATTCTTCAAGCCTGTGCCTGGTGGTGGTGTTTGACCAGCAACCTCCACGCTGAATAACTATCCCCCAACAAAGAAAAGAAAGTGGCTGTATCATTATGTATTCGCACGAATAAAATTTGAGGGCTTTTCCTTGTTTTGATGCCCACTTTACTGCGGCTGCACCACGGCAACCGCATAATTTAGCATAGCATACTGCTTTATTTTGCATCTTGCATTTCATAATTTCAATTAAAGAGCAGACTGAATGGCAGAATTAAGACTGAATGGAAAACAAGTATGACTACAGTAGGTTCCTGTGAGGATTGTCTGCCTCTATGGAGCTCAGTGCTGCAGAATAGAGATTAAAGCCAAGCCTTTCAGGTCTTTAGCACACTCTTTCAGCTCAGCTAAGGGAGCAGCTCGGCTCTCACCAATGGGTCTGTACCTCGCGTTTCCCCAGAGTTCACTCTTCCCCCAAGGAGGAATCTAAATTATGCTCCCTCTCAATATCTTACTTTTTCTTAATCATCTGCATATCAGTTTGATTTTTTTTTTTTTTTACATGAAAAGACGCCGCTCAAGACTTCCCCCCCCCCCCCCCCCGGCATCCCCCCCAAAAAAAATTCCTTTACTCTATTCCCTCTCTCTCTCTCCCCTTTTCTTTTCCTTCATCCCCTGTACTCCTTTACTTTTCAGTACTCTATGCACCTGCTCCACACGTCTCTGCTTGCCACCAATGCACTTTTTCAATTCATCTCCTCTCTTCCTTCGCCATGCTTTCTCTCCCTCCGTTCTCCTTCACAACCCTCTTTTACGCTTTTTTTTGTCTGAACCCACCTACTTTTTGTTGTACAGCTCATTTCTCACCTCTCTCTTTCTCTCTCTCTGTCTGTCCTCATCCTTTTTCTGCATTCCTCTCCTCTGTTTCTCCTTCCCCTGTCTCTGCTCTTCTCTTTCTCAAACTTTCCCCATTGTATTTTCCTTCATTCAACATCTCATTTCCACACCTTTGTCTCTATTCTCTTTATCTTTTTTATCAATCTGTCCATCCATCCACCCCCCCCCCCCCAACCACCCCCCCCCCACCCCCCCCCCCCCCCCCCCTCTGTGTAAGCCCTACCCTTAGCTCTGGATGTCTGTTCTCTTTTCATGGGGAGCAAAGTCAAGGCCAGTAGTGCTGATGCAGGGTTTTTTTTTTTTTTGGGGGGGGGGGGGCTGCTTCATTCCCCCCCACCCCCCTGCATGGACTTTCTCAGCACGTCCTCCCAGCTCCCTGACAGAATTAAAATGAGCCGGTCCTTCAGCTTCAGAGATCCGCGCTGCAGGCTGCAGCTGACTCAGGTGTCTTTGTCTCCCAGCGCTTTCTCCTAAGATCAACCTGAGAAGCGTTCTTCTCAAAGACTTTCACTTTTTTTTTTCTTTTTTCTTCTTCCTTTTTTTTTTTAACAGTTAGGGATCAGTGCCAGAAGAGGATACAGAGACGCTTCAAAGAGAACATAAACTTCTCCTTGACAACACGGCACTACAGCCGTCATAAAAATGACTGAAAGTACTCCATGCAAAAAAAAAAAATATATATATATAAATATATATTTATGTGTGTGTGTGTACAATTATCGAGTGCAATAAATATCAGTTCTGTCAAACTTAACATATAAGTCTTCGATAAATGTGGAAAAATACGCAACAGAAAAAGCGTACAGACATAAGCCAAGTGACTGTTGGCCAGAAGTCCAAGGAGCGTCTCCAGCCCCCGTCGGTGATTGACGCCATATTAAACGCTGCTGCTTCACTCTTAATACAGACTTTATATGACACAGGAGCCCTGGCTTTTATTGGATTGGTGGAGACGCTCCGAGCTGTAAAGCTGAAATTGATACACAAGAGGAAAGGTTCTCTCCAGCAGAGGAGAGGAGACGAGGAGGCTTAAGGAGGGGGTAGAGTTTCGCCACTCAGCGGGGTCAAGCCCACCGCCCCCCCCCCCCCCCCCCCCCCCCCCCCGGTTGGACCCCCTGCCTGTGTCACATTTGTCTCCATTACGGCACGCTGGGAAAATGTCTCTGCCAGCAGTCATTTTCCGATTTCAATTAAGGATAAAAACGAGTAGCCTATTTCCTTATGGCGGAGGACTCATGGGACCATGTGACATTGAGCGTCTATGGTACTGTAAGTCAAGCCATTAACTGCTACATCTTAGCTCCGCTCTCGCTGTTTTAACCCTTATGTTACATTCGGGTCAAAACTAAGCAGTAGAGAGCTGTAGGCAAGGGGATTGTGGGTATTGGATTCTCTCTACTGGATTCTTAATCGCTATCCTGTACCAATGGGTCAGATTTGATTTGGTAGGATCCTTGACCTTATTCAAAGATAAGGGTTAAGTACTTTTCCATTTTATTTATTTTTGTCAGAATTCTTGTTGTGTAACTCTTTTTTTAATGGTTTTCTCTCCCAAAAACCCGAGGCCTGACCTGTGAAAATCTAAATGGTGAGGGCTGCCTGCTCCAGAATGGTAAGGCCTATCAGTCTAATCTTTAATTACCTGTCCTGAAGACCCGGGGCATTTTCCTTCTGCTGCAGGTGTGGAAGGATGTTTACCCTCAAAAACTGTGCCAATCTGACCTTGCCTTTCCCTTTATCAATACTGGGGTGACCTTGAGGTTGAGCAGAAACCATTTATAAACCACAAGCAGTAGGCTAGTGCTGAAATTAAATGATAAAGCCACGAAAGGAAATTTGTCATGCAGGACCTAGTCTAGCTCCAAAGAGTACAACCACAATAAAAAAGGGTCTTGATTGTCAGTAATGTCGAAATAATTTCCATAAACTCCACTCATTTCTTAGAAATATGTTTTCTTTTAAGCCTTTGTGGTGGCCGGCTGAACTGAATGTGAAAGACGTCTAATTGTCATGATTTAGCGGCGGTCTTGTTGGAAGCCACAGCAGTTGGGAATGGTCTCTGGTGCTGGAGTGCTTGCGGTGACCACGGTCTCAATCATGCGCTCCGCTGTCTCTTTTCATCTCTGCCGTGTCAATGTTTCCACTCTGCCTGACCAACAAAGTAAGGCTGCATTGAATAAAAAAGATATTTCAAGAGCTTGTCTTACAGCATTTTTTCTGAACTGAAGACTATAGCCTATAACAGCTCCTCAGTGTGAATCTGTAATTGATATAACTTTCCTGTGACTGTCACTGTTTCATGGGGAAAATATTATTTTATGGGAATACTGCTCAAGCGGTATTTGTCAATGGGGGGGGGGGGGGGGGCTGATGGCTGACAGAACAAATTTATTTTTATCAGAAAGATGAAGGACCTTTGATTAAAAAAAAAAAAAAATGTCCCCACCCATCCACAAAGATAACAAAGACTGCTCATGTATCCAACATGACACATTACTGAGAATTATCAGTCAGTATCACAAATACAAGAGCTTGGGATGGGACCACCCCATTGGTGAGCTTTTCATACAGACTGTAGTTGGTTTATATGTATGTAGATATAAGGTGATAACTGGAAAGCTATACATCTGTGTTAAAAAAAAATCACAGGCAACAGCTAAATATAGGTGGCGTATTCCTATTGTAACACTGTCTTCTGAGAAGTGAATAACAGATCATGGAGAATGACTGCAGAAAGAGTAAAGCCTTGTGATATGCAGGACCACTTGCTGCCCTGCTATTTCTGTGTTTCACAATTTATTCTGGTGATTTCATTTGTGTTTTTATTTATTTGTTTTTGTGTGGTCACCAAAGCTTTTGAGGATGGAATAAGCACTGTTAAATAGGCAGAACTACAAAACATGCAAAGACTACAGAACTACAAAACATTGATGGACAAATGGGAGTGAATCAGTGATTGGAGTGAATGGGAGTGAATTAATGGCTGTCCAAAGTGATATCATATTACCATCCCTATTGAAACTCTGTCCAAAGTGATGTAATGACAAAATCTCTTAACACTCCTCATGTGATGTGATGTCAATAAAAATTTCCAATAAAAACACTGGCCAAAGCAATATCATAACGTTCCTTACCAAATACTCTTAAAAATGTTGTCCTATAAACAATATTGACAGAAGTTCTGTAGTCACATTCTGGTTGAAACTATGTTACACCGCTATTAAAACTATCTGCATATATAATATGCAAGTATTCTGAACCAAAAATCACTCACATGTTTCAGTCAATATTTGGTATTCATTTAATTTTTACATATTTTTATTTGTTAAATATTTCATACTTCCATCCAATGTAAGCACATGCTCTGCACTATTTAATTTCACATATTTTGGTTCTGTCAAACAGCCAAAGGCCGTCGACTACAACAACAGAACAGAAATAATGCTGGAATGCTTGTGGAGGATAGTCTACAAAAATGAAGGGAGGCGGGAGAGACATCGCCGTCCAGCGCTGAACGTAAGCTGACCGCACATCAAAAGCTAGTGGAGGAGAAACACTCCTCCTGGATAGACGAGGGAGAGCGGGAGGGAATGTCAATTTCAAAAGGCCGGAGGTTCCCCTGAGTAACCTCCCCCCACATCCAGATGCTACACGGGTGCCAGACTGACCCGCGAAGGGCTGGAAAAGAACACACTGCCGACCCATAACATTCAGCGACCCATGACATGAAAGGGGTCAGCAGACTCCCTAACGCTGAAAAATATACACTTTGGACCTACTTCAAAAATGTTTCCGGATCTGTTGCATACCATTTTAATAGTCTAATCACTTAATCATTTGATTCAAGCAAATGAAATATTTTTAGCAACTGAAAGCAACTCCAATTTTCTGTATACTGTGCATTTACACAGGTGGACATATCCTGAAGCAGTTCAGTGGAAGTACGCTGTTCAAGAGCAGAACAGCAACACCCTAGCTGGGAGTTTAACCTGCAACCTCCGGGGTAGAAGGCCTAACCGTTACGCTACACTGCCACTCCAAGAGAGTGCAATCAACCCCCAGCTCAAAAATTTGTGACACCCCACCAATTCACCAGTACTGTGCAGATAAGCTCGTCTGTGCTCAGCGATGAACTCATTACAGTAGAAAAGGTTTATTAATGGTTTTCTGCCACAACATGGAATGACAACCCAGATAGCATGACCTTATGACACTGTGAACAAAATAGCTTGATAAGGACTGTTCAAATGCCACCCGAATGCTTTTTCTGCATGAACATTTCCATTTAGCAATTCAACAAATGGTGTTACCCATAGCAACTTCATAAGTAAATGTGTATAACAGGGCGGGCAGAACAGTGCTAGGCCTGGAAAATTGATTAAGTCACTGACAAATGTGTGGCTGTAGAGAAAAATGCAAGAACAAAAAGCAATAACACGTCATAATCAATCCATATTCAAGCTTATTGTCATAGCTGGAGTCGGGCTTGAGGACATAATGTGAGGCGAAATGGGGAAGACATGGTGTTTGGTGAGCCGTTCAGGACCTAAGCCTGCAGGAAGGCGGAGGTAAGCTAGCAGCTGAGCTTCGCAACACACCTCATTCGGCTCAGCTGGGGATTGAGACAAGAGGAGCTAAGATGCTGTGCGGGGACGTTCATTTCAGGTTTATGTCCAAAGACGACAAAAAAGTGAGAATACCTGCTGGTGGATCATTTAAAATTCCAGTGGGGATACAACGAAATTAGAAGTTTAAATTAAGTTAAGCATAAATGTATTTCTGTAATTGTAATTTATAAAATAGAATTAGAATTAATTATATTTTAATTCTGAATGAAATTAAACTAAATTAAATTAATCTGCTATATCATTGAGCTGGATTAATATGATTATTTTTGTGAGTGAAAAGTACATTGTCTTAAGATGACTTCTTGGTTTTGATTGGATCCAGGGGCCACAGTGATGCTGTCTGTGGGGAAGGCGCGGGGACTTTAGGAATAGGATTGCATTTGTACAGTATTACTGTCTGAGTCTGACATACGGCCGATAAGATGGTGCAAGACAAGGGGAGTGGCTTTAATCAGACAGAGTGGTTCAGCTTCTCATTAATATCCATTGGCTCGGACTGTAATTTATCTGATCTGCAAATGCCCCTCTATGCAAACGTTCATTTATTTTCAGCTCTGCATCTCACTCCTTCCATGGCCCATACATATAGGTTTTTTAAAAAAAGACGGAGGTAAAACAATTAATAAAAATACAATTACCTTGTTCAAGGTTACAAGTTCCTTTAATAAGGTGCTGGAAAGGAGTGTAAGTACCATTTGTGTGTGTGTGTGTTTGTGCGTCACCAAACCCCTCATTGTGTTGCTGAATAACTGTACAGATTAATCGATGGAGCAGGAAGTCAAAACTCCATGTCATGTGATTCAGCAAGCCCCACCTGCCACACCGGTAGCAGGGCTGACTCCCATCTCCTTGAGGTAAATAAATAAAGAGGCTCACTGCTGTACAGGTGATTATTAGTCTGGACGCTGATTATTATGTGGATTAAACATACTGCAATAAATCCATGCCGTTTCTCTCAGAGGGGTGAATAAAAACACTGGGTTTAGATTCATTATAGTAATTGAAGTGGCTGGAGACACTAGACTGGGGGAGGGGGGGGTGGTGCTTGGATACTGCCATTCCCCCCCCCACCAGCTTTATCACCTCCATCCAATAGCCTGCATTCAATTAGCCAGGAACTTTACACTGACACGTCCTGGCTCTGCTGTACACAGCCCAGGCTGACAGGAAATAAAACTGCAATTTGCTGGACAAATAGGACATGCTCGTTTCGGTCCGTGGAAACAAGCACGGGAGAGAGGACGAGTTCTCAACTGCCTCGAAGAGCGGATTGTTACTCTGCAAGGCGTGTACGCTAAGACGTCCCGGCCGATCTATAACGCTCTCACGTTTTCCACCTGATATTGTCTGGAACCATTTAAAGGCCCGCTCGAGTCAAACTCACTTCCTGATTTGGCCTGAAGGAACACTCCTAAGATGGAAGCAGAATGCGATGATGTAAGAGTTCACAGACCTAGCAGGAAAAGTAACCCCACACCACGTTCAGTACTCACATTTAATGCTAAGTTTCTGTACAGGATAGATATGTCACATCTGTAAAATATGCAGGAAAGCACGCTAAGGGATGTGGAAAATCAATTTAGACGCAAGTCTGTAAATTGAGTTTTGGCCAAAATACACATATTTTTTTTTTACTGACATCAATTTTCAGACATGGATCATTTTGTAACACCATTTTCAAACCGCAAAACGCGACACACAGCTGGGACATATCAGGATGACTCAAGCGTCAAATGGCCCTACAGCATCTCTCTCCCCACTGCTCATTCATGATCACTTTATTTGCTTGAGTGCATCGTTTTTGACCGCATAGTTTGTGTGTGCGTGTTTGTGTGCATGTATGTGTGTGTGTTTGTGTGTATGTGTGTTTGTGTGTTTGCGTGTAAGTGTGCATGTGTGTGTGTTTGCATGTATGTGTGTTTGCTTGTATGCATGTTTGTGTGCATGTGTGTTTGCGTGTATGTGTGTGTGTTTGCGTGCGTGCGTGCGTATGTGCGTGTGTGTGTTTGTGTGTGTGTGTGTGTTTGTGTGTGCGTGCCTGTGTGTGTGTGCGTGTGTGTGTGTGTGCACTTATGTACATGATTTTTGACTTGATGATTATTGACTTGTAGCGACTCGAGGCTATTGATGGAGAGAAGCTGCCCTGTCACTTCTAAAGTGCTGTGTTGTTACAAAGAAAAAAATATCAGGTACTACATACACTTAAACCCCATTAACATTTCAAATTCCCAGAGCCCACACTACCGTGTGTTAGACACTCTGTGGTTTAAATTGCTAAATACTGAGAGATTCACTCCATGTGAAGTTATTACAGGCCGACAGAACCGCGAACACCCTGGACACCCACTGAACACACAGAGCTTTGGCAGACGGGCGTCATTAGTGCGATTGCACCGCACAGCTTCACATTCACACTCATGTGCCAGTCCTCACCAGCTCAGGCACTGAGGCCACCCCCCCACTGAACTACAGTTCCCAAGAGCACAGTTACACTCAGATATATTACACCTACGCTAAACTTGGAATTATTTTCTCAACAGTGTTCAACAGTGGACTCTCAGAAGACTAAATAATAAGTTGTAGACACTCTTGAGGGTAGCGGTGCTGCTGTAACTCTTGAGTTTCCCCATGAGAGATCGATGAAGCTTTCTATCTTTATCTTTACTAAAAAAATCACATCCAGAGTGCAATCGAATACAGGAAGAACTTTGAATAATTAGTCAACCATTACTGTTAGGACATGGTTAGCAGTTGGTGGCTGCATATAGAATAATATGACAGCACAACTTGATTTAAGACAACTGTGGAGAGGGCCTCCCTGGTTTCGCTAAATTTTTCAGGGCTTACCCGACTAACACAGATACTTTCTCGTACTGCAGCGGCTCTTCTGGGCACCGGAAAGCCTCCATTGACTTTGCACACTGAGCATCTGCGATGTTGTGTGTCATTTAATATTCTGCCAAACAACGTTCGCCCAGAGGCTACACATTTTGGCTAGCGATTGCTTTCCCATTTGTCATTACTCTCAGTGCCTGGACCCGCAACGCTCTGTCACTAATTTGTGCCACATACAATCTGGGAAAGCCATTTCAACTCCAACTGCCATTAACTTTTAAAAGTGTCCCACGGCCTTGAACAGATGCGCCAGAATCAACAACATTTAAAAAAAAAAAAAAAGTTTGTGAATTTTGTTTTCGGTGTTGGGAGTCTCTACCTACACCTACAGTGATTAAAAAGATAATGGCCTGTTCTCAATCACAGTTTTCCCCTAACTGAGGAAAAAGGGTTTCTGTTTATTTTGGTGATTGCTCAACTTGCCACACTGAGTATCTGAAGAAAAAAAGCTACCATTTGTGTTTAATTTTGGGTCAAAGATAAGGACAAACGGTGACTGTTTCCAGAACAGAATCTCCTTTACAATAACGGCTAACAATGAAGGCATTTCCTCTGCGTTAAAACGCTGCATAATGGATGAAAAATGAACCTTCAGACCATTACTACAAACAGACTGCCCAAAAACACGCAGAATCGACTATCCTTCATCACCACTGTTTACGAGAGCAATTCGTATCTCTTTGTTTTTTTGGACAGCAGGCTTTATAATGAAACTGAGAGAAAATCTTTAATTGAGAGTAATGAAGGGCACGGGGCTGTGGGCAGACTTCCAGAAAAAAAGTGGGTAAAATTCCTTAATTAGCGTGTTGCCGAGTTCTCTGTCCTTCTTGTACTTTTCAAGACAAGCAAATGATGGAACTTAGACTTGCAAATGATCCATAACTATCTGGCGCTGGGCAGACACCTGTGCAGAGAGGGCCACTGTGGCATTTGGCTGCCTTGTTAAAATATTCCGGGGAGATAACCAAGTTTGAACCAAATCATTAACGAAGAACTGTCACATTTTAATTGCTTCCCCAGGAAACGGGGGTGTCTGTGAGAGGTGGGTGGTGGGGGGAGGCGGTGGGGGTATAAGAGAGAGAAACACTTCGATGAGCACGCGGGCCATCTGCTACCGACTGCATCGCACTGACTGTACTGCTGGAGGTTCCCTACCTGCGCTTCTGCCAATTCGCCTGCAGACAAAGCAGCCGAATTACAACTGCAGAGATTTTAGCAATGCATTCTTCTGAAATGCCATTGTCCTTTCTCAGGGTTTTTAGACTTTTTTTACACTGTCTTGAGAAAACAATGGACAAAGTTAATGACTGTATTCAAATCCTGGCCCAGCCACTGAAACCTGATATGAAAATGCCAGATAATTAATGCTTTGAAAGGAGGACCATTTGAAACACGACGATGAACAGCACAGATCGCTGGGCTGGCCTGGCTTACACCACTCATTTTCACATGGACCATTTCCTTCATAGTGCGAAACCTGGCACGCACACACACACACACACACACACACGCACGCATGCACGCATGCACACACACTATTGCAAACATGTGTACACTCAGGACCACAAACACACACAAACACACACACTACCGCAAACATTCACACACTCAGGACCACAAACACACACACACACACGCACGCACGCACGCATGCATGCACACACACAATAATGCAAACATGCACATGCTCAGGACCACAAACACAAACACACACACACACACACACACACACACACACACACACACACACCTGCAAACATGCACACACTCAGGACCACAAACACATACACACACACACACACACAAACACACACACACACAGGCACTCAAGTGTGAACACACTCAGGACCATAAATAGAGACACACATACACACGCAGTCTAACAAAAAAACCGCACTGAGGCAGCAAGGGAAAAAAAAATGGGCCTCTTTATTTCAGTGCAACAAGAGAATTTAGCACTATTTCAGTTCAGCCACTCCAGGGATTCCCAGGCAGAGTAGGGTCCATAGGTGCTGTGCTCAGCAGCGGGCTGTATGACTGCACTTCAGCCTCTGAACAGAGCCCAGGCCGGCTCTGCGTGGGAACCGAGTGGCACAGCTTGAATGGGGCTTAATCGGACCCTCATCTCCTGCCATACTGACTGCGCCTGCGAGCCTAAAGACATCTCAGCGAGATGGGATCACGCCACAGGTCACAGAGCGCTTTCACTGTACCTGAGAAGGCGCCATCGCCACAGGAGACAGTGTGACGGGGCACGCCCATGTGCATTATGGGTAATACTCTGGTCTCTCCCTTTGTACATAAAAGACAACGTCCCTAAAATCTGCTCTGACAAATACATAGACCTGACATCTGTACTTCTGGAGAGAGTAAAATGAAGCGGGCCATGAGTTCATTTATGTTTTATGAGTTCATTTCTGAAGTAAAACAAACAAAAAGGATAAAAGCATGGCTTGCTATCCTCATCATGTATCTCTTTATCTCACATCTTTAAGGGCATAGTTTCCAATTAACATGCTCCATACCCCAAACACTCATTACACTCCCATTACAGTTTCTTTGGATTTTTTCTCTCCTGTTTTTACTATTTTAAATTATAACAATACACATAAAAAGCTGTACAAATAAATAAATAGCACTAAATACCAAAAGACTGTGTGCATTTAAACAGTTTACACTTGTTCTAAATCCAAACACAGGGTCAAGCCACGTGTGTATTTTGAATCCATCGTCTATGAATTGTGGTCTAAAGCAAAAACAGCTAATTAAGGGAGATGAAGGCGTTTCTGGATATTGAAGTATTTCTTGTCCCGATCATCAGACTCCCAATCGCACACTGAACATTGAGTGCGGTGAAACGGGGAGAACGTGAGAATAAGTCTGCTTTCTTAACAGAGCAGACTGCCTCGTGGCAGGACAGTAAGGACTGCGTGTTTCTGCTGAGCCTCAGGTGAGATGTGAGAGATGAATGGAACACGAGGAAAACAAAGTATCCATCAGATTCTCCGCCCCCTCATCGTCCCGGCAACGTGAACAGCCACACAAACAGAGGCTGCAGTGAGAAAAGTCCGGCGCTGATTCCTAATGACCGGGTTACCCACATCGGCAACATCACATGCTTCAGATGCTGGAGCAAGGAAAAGAAAAGCTAAGCCCCCTACAGAAATACTGGGAGAGAGAGGGAGAAAGAGAGAGAGAGAGAGAGTAACATGGAGAGTGAGAGAGAAAGAGAGTATGGGAGAAAGCCGTAGAAAAAGAGAGAGTGAGTGAGACAGAGGGTGTGGAAGAAAGAGTGTGGAAGAGTGAGAAGGAGAGCGAGAGAGAGTGTGAGAGAGAGGAGGAGAGGGAGGGAGTGAGGAAGAGAGAGTAACATGGAGAGTGAGAGAGAAAGAGAGTATGGGAGAAAGCCGTAGAAAAAGAGAGAGTGAGTGAGAGAGAGGGTGTGGAAGAAAGAGTGTGGAAGAGTGAGAAGGAGAGCGAGAGAGAGTGTGAGAGAGAGGAGGAGAGGGAGGGAGTGAGGAGGACAGAGTAACATGGAGAGTGAGAGAGAAAGAGGGTATGGGAGAAAGCCGTAGAAAAAGAGAGAGTGAGTGAGAGAGAGGGTGTGGAAGAAAGAGTGTGGAGGAGTGAGAGAGAGAGCGAGAGAGAGTGTGAGAGAGAGGAGGAGAGGGAGGGAGTGAGGAAGAGAGAGTAACATGGAGAGTGTCAGAGAAAGAGAGTATGGGAGAAAGCCGTAGAAAAAGAGAGAGTGAGTGAGAGAGAGGGTGTGGAAGAAAGAGTGTGGAAGAGTGAGAGAGAGAGCAAGAGAGAGTGTGAGAGAGAGGAGGAGAGGGAGGGAGTGAGGAAGAGAGAGTAACATGGAGAGTGTCAGAGAAAGAGAGTATGGGAGAAAGCCGTAGAAAAAGAGAGAGTGAGTGAGAGAGAGGGTGTGGAAGAAAGAGTGTGGAAGAGTGAGAGGGAGAGCAAGAGAGAGTGTGAGAGAGAGGAGGAGAGGGAGGGAGTGAGGAAGAGAGAGTAACATGGAGAGTGTCAGAGAAAGAGAGTATGGGAGAAAGCCGTAGAAAAAGAGAGAGTGAGTGAGAGAGAGGGTGTGGAAGAAAGAGTGTGGAAGAGTGAGAGAGAGAGCGAGAGAGAGTGTGAGAGAGAGGAGGAGAGGGAGGGAGTGAGGAAGAGAGAGTAACATGGAGAGTGAGAGAGAAAGAGGGTATGGGAGAAAGCCGTAGAAAAAGAGAGAGTGAGTGAGACACAGGGTGAAGAAAGAGTGTGGAAGAGTGAGAGAGAGCGCGAGAGAGAGTGTGAGAGAGAGGAGGAGAGGGAGGGAGTGAGGAAGAGAGAGTAACATGGAGAGTGAGAGAGAACGAGGGTATGGGAGAAAGCCGTAGAAAAAGAGAGAGTGAGTGAGAGAGAGGGTGTGGAAGAAAGAGTGTGGAAGAGTGAAAGAGAGAGCGAGAGAGAGTGTAAGAGAGAGGAGGAGAGGGAGGGAGTGAGGAAGAGAGAGTAACATGGAGAGTGTCAGAGAAAGAGAGTATGGGAGAAAGCCGTAGAAAAAGAGAGAGTGAGTGAGAGAGAGGGTGTGGAAGAAAGAGTGTGGAAGAGTGAGAGGGAGAGCAAGAGAGAGTGTGAGAGAGAGGAAGAGAGGGAGGGCGAGGCGCACCGTGGAGAGTAATGAGCACTCACTCCATTTACCATTCTCTAAGATGCATCAAAGCTCTGCCCATCAGTGTACCGAGCTGCATCTAACAGTCCTGTTCCCTCTTCCTCCTTCTCTTCTCTCTCCTCTCTCTTCTCTCTCTCCTCTCGGTGCTTACTCTTTTTGTGCCTCTCCTTCATTTTGCCTAATGTTGCTTCATTCCCTCTCCTTCGGTCTCATCCTTTCAACTTTCCCCTTTCTTCCCTGCAAATAATCTGCTTTTTAAGCTCCACACCTTCTTCTGTGCCCGACTCTCCTCTGTTCTGTTCCCTCCCTTTGTCGCTCTATCTCTCTCTCGCTCTCTCTCTCTTCCTCCTTATCTCTGAAAATATCAGCTTTGATCTTCAGGGATCACCTTTCAAAATTGTAAATGCACAGTGCAATATTTTTGAAGGTCTTTTCATGTTCTCATTTGGAGTGCATGAAGAATCAAGCACACTCACACACACACAGATACACAAATACACACAGAGAAACACACACACACAGATACACAAATACACACAGAGAAGTATCCATGCACACACACACACACACAAATACACACAGAGAAGTATCCATGCACACACACACACACACACAAATACACACAGAGAAGTATCCATGCACACACACACACACACACACACACACACACACAGATACACAAATACACACAGAGAAACACACACACACACACACAGATACACAAATACACACAGAGAAGTATCCATGCACACACACACACACACACTCACACACACAGATACACAAATACACACAGAGAAACACACACACACACAGATACACAAATACACACAGAGAAGTATCCATGCACACACACACACACACAGACACTCACACAAATACACACAGAGAAGTACTCATGCACACACACACAGAAAAGTGCAGAAAATCCTCTTCACCTTCAATCATTCACATTCCACTGTCAGTCCATTCTTCTTCATTCACAACCCACTTTCAGCTGTTGTTGTCATCCCCTTTCAATGTCTCTGTCTCTCTCTCTCTCTCTCAGCAACAAGCTTTTAATTTGCCTTTAGCTAAATGAAAAGGAAGTTATGTGAAATTCAGGGAGACATATTGACCGCCCTGTTAAACCTGGTTAACACCTCATTTCCTTGGCATCCTTCCAGTGCAGCATAATTGTCTTTCCCTGCACTCCTCCCCAGATTCTCTCCACCCTGCGTTCTCTACCTTCGGTTTCCTATCAACAACTTTTTTGCTAATGGAAGGCTTGAACTCAAGAACTCAAGCCTCAACAATGCAAAAAAATAAGGAAGGGATAAGTGTTTGTGTGTGTGCGTGTGTATGTGTGTGTGAGAGAGAGAGAGAGAGAGAGAGTAAAGAATAATTTTGCCTTAATACTTTAGCAGCCAACGTCTTTCTTTATATGCCGAGTGGAGGTATGAATGGGAAAATGCATTTATATATGTACCCGCCCTGTGTTTGTGTGTGTGATATACATTGTAGGGCATGGAATAAAGTGCTGCTCAGACCCCAGGAAACAGCACTCAGACAAATCACTTCAGATCAATATTAACGGTCCTAAAACAGATGTCAATATTACTTCTGCTGTGCAGTAAACGACCGGCCGGAATGATCTACAGCACATTTCAAAATGCCATCATTCATCTGCAGATTTCAATAAACTGAGCAGTTACAGTAAGCCTCAATCTCCAAACGCCCACATATGACCACCAGGATTTAAATTAAAAAGAAAAAAAAAACACACTCATGAAACAATAAAGGATAAAAAGATAACCTTAGCACGTTCGCCTTCTTTCAGATAAAATCGCTCTGACCCCCAAACGGAGCAGTGGAGCACTGCTTACTGGCTCCCCCTCTGTCGGAGGCCTGTGCCACAGACAGGCAGCTGCAGTGGGTGGGGAGCCCAGGTAATTGAGGCTTTGTGAGGCAGCCTGCTCCAGCCTTAGCGACCTGTAGGTTATCAGCGTGTCTCGCTGTGGAGGGCCAGGCAGCTCGGCCATTTCCAGCTCTCCAGAGCGACACACGGGCTCTCCCGTCTGCCACCTTCCCCTTCGCCGAGCAAACGCGCATACGCCGGCCCCGAGGCTGGCTGCAGCCCAGGTTCGCTGAAAGAGACGCTTCACACTGAATTAATGCTAAATGAGCGCTGCTCCCTGCTGGACCGCGGGCACACAAACCACTCTCAATCCCCCCCCGCTCCTGTACAGCATGCAGAGCCACAATTACTATCAACCTTTGGCTTTGCACTGCAGAAATCTGTTCATTCCTGTTTGAAAAGACGAGCGCTGCTGTGTCCATTGCAGGAGGGGACTGGAACAGGCTGCAAAGCTAGTCTGATGTTAAGATGAACGCTTTGCTTTAGGAGATGTGGGCGAGGGCAGTGGTTCCCAAAAACATTTCATAAATTCATAACTAATTTGTTCATGTTAATTGCATTTTCCTATTATTGCTGCAACATGAAATGCATAATCACAGTAAAAAAAGTGATATTTACTCATCGTTACATTTCTATGTTATGAGTTATAGAGATTCTGCGATCTTGCAAATGGAGTCCATATTTTATGAAAAATATCAGACATTGGTTTTCAAAATGCCCAAGTGGTAAACGTGAACATACAGACAAGTGCTGCTTCAGTAAACTACTATACTAATTAGGCAACAGCATAAAAAAATTAGGCAACGGCATAAAAATGCTTTCAATCAATACTGAGTGTATTCATTATTAATTTTAATTTTATAAAGCTTGGTCTCAACAGTACAGATTACAGTTTTTACATTGTAATACATAAGAGCAAATTCAAATGTATTACTTTCAACATTCAGGCTGCCTTCTTCTAATGTTATGATGTTTTGAAAATATTACATTGCTGAATTTATACATGCAACTAATTTCATTAATCATGATTGTTCCCTGAAAAACCGGCTCAGTTTTTCGTGTGCAGAGGTTTCAAAAATGTGCCATTTTCAAATTAATATTATTAATGTATTTGTGAAAACCTTTGTCATTGTATTTATTTGCTATTCAAAATGAAATATTGATATTGATATGTTTCCTGTTTTTAAAGGTATCGGTGAAGTGCGTCTGCTCTAGGTTCTGGCAGGGGGATGAAGCTCAGCCTGAGGGCAGATGTGAACTGCATGCTGGGAATGAGATGTCCATTCTCATTCACGCCTCTACGGTAAACCCTCGTTAAAGGTACGGGCCCAAACACACAGGAGCCCCAGCTGAGCTTGTGCTTCACAATGACCGCCATGCTGTATCCTATCCCAAAGGCCAACAGAGTGCAGTAACCAAAGAATCCTCCCTGTTGTCCTTCAAAAAAGCCTAACCAGACGTGAACTTTTGATGGACACCACACCATGGTGTAGAAAAACATCAACTAACAGGATATATAATTCATCCTATTGACATTGTCCTAATTAAATTCCTCCAGAAAATTAAGTATGCTTACATTGGCGTTGTTTACAGCATATTCCATTTCATTTATTATAAGAAATGTGTAAATAAGACATGCTCCATTTCTCTGTTTTTCCTGTGTAACACTGAGGAAAATCCCCACTCCTTACAGTGCTGGCTGCCAAGCAAAACAAACCATGCAGTGCAATGGATGTGAGTATGTGTTTGCCACACTTCTGTGTGTGCAGGGTGTAAGATTATTACCTATCTAAGTATTAACCCTTGGAGTTCCCATGTTTGAGCTGAACCCCCCTCCCCCAAAACCCCCTTCCTCCACCCACACACACACACACACACATGCACGCAAATATACATCAGGCTTCAGTCCTCCCAGCCCCCTACCCACAATGCACCTGAGAACCACAGAAATCGAACTCCCTTACCTCCCACTCACTACGAAGCAAGCGACTAGAAGCACCAGCAGGACGATACCTCCAGCGATGGACACGGCCAGGATAGTGGACTGATTGGGATCTCCAATAGCCAGCATATCTGTCAGGAGGGGAAAGAGAACCGGAAATTAACTTTAAATGAATGTATTGCTACTGCAAGTCATATAAATGCTTAATAACACATCAATAACCAATTAAAAATCACTGACATATGCTTACACTGTTGATATTTATACAAAAACCAATGCATTTCAGTGAGTAAATATATTAGTTAAACAAGATATTCTTAAACCAAGAGATTGAATTTTAAAAAACGGCAACACCTCCCTCCTTTTTCTTTATTTACATACACGGTTTATTCAAAGGTTATAATGCATTTATACATAGTATTGGAATGTATGGAATCTAATTTGTCTCCTAGAGAAGCTGCTTTGGTGGTGAAACATCCCTTAGGTTTTCCCAGTGTTTTCATCCATTTTGACACCACTGTGGACTGGAAGGCTTGGCACATTTACACATGAATTGCACACAGTACACAATGTCATAGTCAAAATGTATCCCTTCACCACCCCTGTAGAAATATCCAATATTATAGCAAGCCACAGCTACACATGCTGTCAGCGAGAAAACCAAAATTTTTCTCTCCTTTAGGCAGGTATGCAGCTCAGGACCACAATGACAATTGGTGGAGTGTGACATGTTAAAGTAGTGAAAATCCTTGCAGACAAATGCATGCAAATGAAGTACACTTCCACAGCCCAAGAAGATGAACCCTACGGAATAAATATTTTACACACACTTCAAACAGCTGTCGGAAGGTGTCATTTGTGAACAAATATCCGTTGTATTTTTTTGGGATAATGAAGCAGTAGTTAGCAGGAGACAAAGCCATGGATGGGGTAAGCTTGTAAATCCATGCAAATTGAAACCAGAAACAAAATCCTTCCAGGATCTGATTTAGGTGCCGAACCAAAGCAGCGGTTCAGAGGGCTCGATATTCTTTTGAAGTGTTCTTAAACAGCAGAGTGATCACTTAAGCTGTACAAAACAGGTTTTTTTTGTTATCTGAGGACAGGAATGTTCTCTAAATAACTCGCAGTGGTAGTTTTCGTAGTAACAGTGGTATCAGTAGTAGTAGTAGCAGCTGTGATAGTAGCAGTAGTACTAATCGTGATAGTACCAATGATGTTGGTTTGCTACTATTTTCTGTTTTCTGTTTAACTGTGCTGTCAATATACTTTGGAAATATATTTGATTTAATAATGTACACCATGCCAAGAAAGTATTCAGATTGGAAATGCATCCAAGTGAAAACAGGGAGGGAGGGAGAAAGAGTCTGACGAAACAGGACAGAGGGAGCGAGTGAGTGCGAGACAGAGGACAGCAGGAGGGGAAAGAGGAGAGAGGAGAGATGAACGTGCAGGAGGTGATGGAGCTGATGGCGGAGGTTAGGGGAGAGATGAGTAAAATGACGGGTGGCACACACCTTCATGGCTGGTCTCCAGCTCGATCTCACCGCCGTAGTTCCCGTACCCGCCGTCGGTTCGAGCTCTGACCCGGAACACGTAAGTGGTGCCGGGCTTCAGTCCGTCCACGGTCATGATGTTGGACTTGGTCTTCAGGACCGTGTAGTTCTGATCTCTCTGGTTCTAAACGAGGAGGTCACGGAAACATGACGCTTAATCACAGCAATTCAGGTATATATATCACTGCAATATGTTTGAGTGTAGTGTTGAACAAAAAAGGAAAAATGGGAACGTCTGGTAATGCTATAATATGTTAGCCCTTTTATTTGTGTAACTATATCGTAGGTACTTTGGTAACAACAGGTTATTACTGAGTAATAACAATGTAGTTACCATGGAACATAGGTATGGATTTGTTACATGTAACTGGGCATGTTACATGTGTGTGAGTAATAACAATGCTGAATCTTATGGCATGTAAACTAAATTGCAGCCACTCAGAAACAGCCTGGTGCTACCAAAATAGTTCCAATATAACTACATAGGCATTCGCTATGTAACTGAACATAATGTGTCAGTTAACACCTTTGGAAAATGTACAGCTACTGTAATGGCTTCCGCTGAAGCAAATGATGTGTTGCATTGCAGCTGTATTCAGCATCAGAGTGACAGAGATTAGGGGAATAAATCGAGAGTATTATTCCAAAGTCATGCCAATAACATTTCACAAATACTAATTCCTATGGATGGACAACCTTCAGAGTAGACATGGGAGAGAATCTGTGTCCTACACTAATGCCAAACATAATTTTTCCTTTGATTTTCATGTTTGCCAAACAGCTGTTCTGAAATGTATTCACATATAACAAACAAATCATTAAACTTATGGCCCTGAAGGTAATTGGATTTTTTTTTTTTTTTTTTTTTTTTTTTTTTTCCAGTTGCTGCCAACAAACAAAGAGATGAAACTGGCTCATATGGCCAGTATGAATCCATTCTCAAAACTCCTGTCACGTACAATAACGGCAGTAATAACAATAACCATGCTAATAAAATGTTTCATTCATGAACGTATCACTGCCAGAGCGGTACGGGTTCAGTGTGAGTCCACATCTGAAATATCGCATTAATTCCCAGACTGAACGTGAAAGTGCCAGCATGAATTATCTGAGGGTGTCAAAAGACCCTTTTGATGCCAAAATAAAAGCCCTCTCCCTGAAAGTCCTCTTATCTGCACCATTGCATTTTTTTTTCTATCATGTTTTATCCCCGTTTTTTCTTTTTTCTTTCCGGCCAATTTGGAATTGCCAGTCAAAGTCATTGGCCTGTCTCAGCGTTGCCCCCTGTTGGTTTTGGACAGTGCTGACAGGGGCAGGTGGCTAGCCTCCACTGCTTTCCAAAAGTTGGGCTGTGCAGCAGCTGCCTGAATTTTACGTTTATTTTTAGAAATTTAGCAGATGTTCTTATCCACAGCAAATTGCAGTTTTACATTCTGCACACCATTTATTTATACACCTAGATATTTAGTGAGGGAATTCAGATGAGCTACCTTGCTTACAGATACAACAATAGTGCCTTAGCTGGGATTCAAACTTGAAACCTCTGAGATACGAGACCAGCTTCTTAAGGATATGGTGAGGACAACCCAGATAACTGTGACTCTACACCCTTGAGCTATCAAGCAGCCAATTAAGCGCCACCTTGTGGACTGGATGACCACTCACATGGTCAGTATTCAGTGCCATGTTGTAACTACCCTGAAACTCATTTCTTGAGATCATCCACGCTCAAGTATCCACACTCAAGTCCCGGGTTTGCACCATTTTAAAATGAATCTTTCCATTTTAAGTTCTATTTAAAGTTTAATCTGCATTGACTGCATCAGATGCACTGACTGGGTCTGTTGCGGTGACTGTGTTATCTGTGATCAGATGGGTCTGTTGCAGTGACTGTGTTATTTGCATTGACCATGTTGAACGCATTGGAATGCGTGTCAGCCAGGCAGCTCGCTCACGTCATGTGGCATAGGTGTGCTGCAGCTGGAGCAGAGGGCCGTGCCAAGGTGCCCATCTGTTCTCTAAACCTTCCCATCACCCCCTGGGCACAGCACTCTTACCTGCCCAACCCACACCTGCCCCCAACTTCCCCTGTCGCTGCCGCAGGGGAGGAATGTTCCAGACTGTTTAATCCGGGGAATGCCCTCAGGGCTTTGACAACGTTTCCACACGACCTCTACGTCTCAACGTCAAACATGTTTTCAGCAGAATCACAGCAACCTGACGTAAACGTCACATCCTAGCAACAGGTAACTCTATGAATTAGCGCTGGCTAAAAATGAATTTGCGCTAGCAAAAAAAAAAAACTTTCTGTAATCTAGAAGAGGAAGACAACATCTTCTGAGGCGCCAATAATGATAAAGGCAGAGAGGTAATACTGTAATCATGGGTTATCACCATAGCAACAGAGCCCCACCCCCCCCATATCCCCAAGGCATGGCGAGACCTTACACCTCAATTACACGGATCTCAGCCATGATAGCCAGAGACTAATCAGCATTACCTTTAACGGGTTGAAAATAATAACGCCCCCCCCGCGCCTCGAGCCCCCAATTGACTGACCTTCTCGTAGTAGATAACCTCGTACTCCACGATAGCCCCGTTGGCCCTCTCCGGTCCCTGCCATGCCAGTGTGATGCTGTCCTTGCTCTTCCTCTCCTTCAGAATCACGCTCACTGGATGAAGGACAGACAGCCAATCACAGAGGAGGCAACAGTTATTATTGTAATGAGAAAAACAATAACATGGGTTACAGTTATTATTGCAATTATAATTTCATTTCCTCTTGATACACAAACTAATGCTTTATTTACCTACCCTATTTATTTGTTATTTTTCTCTTTGCTTACTTCCCACTGTTGATTGTTGCTTGTTTTTATTAATTGTTGAGCTTTTGGCAATATGTATGTCGAGAATAAACATTCTGAGAGGGGATTAAGTTAGGAGATGAAGGGAGAGAGAGATAAGAAAGGAGGGAGAGAGGGTGACAGGGAGAAAGACAGAGATTGAGTGAGGCTGAGTAAGAGGCATAAAGAGAGGCTGAGAGAGGAGGAGGGGCAGAGAAGAGAAGTGGAAAGAGTGAGAGAGAGAGAAAGGAGAGGTTGATTGAAATTGATCACAGCTGTGAGAGAAGGAGGATTAATCAGACTGCTAATTAAAGAGCACGGGCGCTCGAGGGTGCAGCGCGGTTTTCTGAGACCAAGCGGCAGCAGCGCATTCTCTGCGAACGGCCGAAAATGGCAAAGAAACGATAGCAGCTCTGTCTCGGGGGTACGCTAACGAGGGCTCTTGTTTCCCTGTGGCTGTCTGTGTTCATCATGGATGGGGGGGGTAGGGTTTGGGAGACGTTTCGCTGGGGTCTGAAGGCCTGTGTCACCCCAATACTCCTGCTTCCGTGCGTTCTTCGCTGTCAGCAGCGCGGGGTGGTGGAACCACGGAACAGGCGCAGACGCTAATGAAGGTGTCAGAGCGCAAAGACTCCCCCGGCAGATGGGACGCTCCTGTTTTCGAGGGAGAAGGGGGGGAGGTGGGGGTGGGTGGCGGAATGGGGGGGGGGGGTGGCAACCAGCCTCCGAGGTGACATTTGTACCCCTTTAATGAAGCGCTCTGGAAAACCAGCGTTCACAGTCTGTCCCCGCGCCGCCACCTGTGGGGAATAACACACCTAACAAACCTAATCCTAATGACTCAGCTAGCGAATGGGAGCCATAAGCTGGCCCCTCAAAGGAGGGACACATTTGGTTTCATCCTGCCACAGGTAGCATGAGCACAGTGCATGTGTCTTAACTGCCCACATGTGATACGGTTACAATCAATAAAACAGCTAATGGTGTCAGATCAAATCTCTGATATACCGACAGCTGCTGAATAAACCAACTTAGCTGACTAAAAATAAAATAACTAAACTTTACTTGATGAATGCAAAAACTACAATATAACGACTGACCTTGTTTATGAGTTATTATAATTGTCTATTCATGATTTTCAGTCAGTCTGCCTCAATTACTAAAGCTTTCGGTACCATAAAATTCACCTTGAAAGTATGAGAAGAATGAGAATTAAAACAGCTATGAATATCATGCAAAGTTCATTGACTTCTAAAGGAAATTACAAGATTCTGTATTATGTTTTATGTATATGTGTTTGATCTGGCTCAGACCGATTTAACACATAACCATCACAACAAGCGCCACACTTCTGTGCGCACGCACGTACGCGCACACGGATACTCTTTTTCATTCTCACAGGCTCTTGTGAACGGCTGGCAGGGCTTCATGCATATGCAAATGCACTTGCTCTGAGATCGTGGGGCTGGGGGAGCGCTCAGAGATGATGCCCTCCCCCCCCTCCCCCCCCCGCCAAGGTTACCACGGCTACCGCGCCGTGGAAGCCAGCGCTGTTTCATCGGAGGCTGTTTATCACCATGGTGCGGCCTCTCCTCGGTGTCTCATCCTGACCGATATCACTCTGTAGTCCACAGCAGCGAGGGGCATAGGGTATTGTCCCAGGGTCAAAGAGGACGATCATACCACAGCCAATGAAATTTCTGGAATGTTCCACGTCCGCCCTCTGTGGAGGCCGGGCCTCAGAAGAGCTCTTTCTGCCTGGCAGTTGTCAAGTCCTTGAGCTCTTTCCAAAGCAGCAGAAGTTAGAGATCAGCCATCCATTCTGATAGGAACATCTAAGAAAGTTTCCGAACTCCTGGGATCACGAAATTGTCAAAGACCTAAGCCCCCCAAGGCAAGATTCAACATTCAAGGACAACTCATAACACAAAAACCTACAGCAGAAATGACTGAAAACGGTTTTACTTACTGTCCTACGTTCATATCAAATTAAAAATTTTACACTGAAAGCCTGTAAGTGGAGGAAAAAGTCATGTGGAACATTTTCAAAAACATTTTAAACGATTATAATCAATAAAACAGCTAACGAGGTCAGATCAGAACTCTGGCATACGGAAGGCTAATGAATAGACCAACTGAACTGACTTAAAATAAAATAACTGAACTTTACTCGATTGGTGTAAACACAATCGACTGTACAACACACTCATTCATGAGTTATGATAGTGATCTATTCATGAATTTCAGTCAATCTACCTCAATCACTAAAGCCTTTGGTGCCATAAATTTCACCTTAAAAATTCTGTATTATGTTTTATGCATTATGATTAAGTGTCCGCATGAACATTTTCAACATTCCATAACTGGCTAAATTTTGAGTCTGCAGATTCTGGGTTGAACTCAGTAGGTGATTTGAGGGGGGATGAGGGGGGGTGCCACTCCCCTTGTTAGCAAAATGACCAAAATGCACCCCCCGTGTTAACCTGCCATCCCCATTTTACATGTGTGTGTGTTGGTTGGTGGTGTAGGGGCAGGCGGTGTGCTCCCATTGGGCCATCCCCCCTGTTAAAAATTAACAAATCACCTACTGGTTAAGGTGCAGTTCAGGTGCGGATTAGGCTGCTTACACATGCAAGATGAGGTTACCTCAGGTTCCAACAGCAGCAGTGTAGCTAGCTGCACTCAGTGGCTCAAGTGGATAAATTTGACTTGAATGGGAGAGGGGGAGGAGAGACGCACCTGTCTGACTGGTGGTGATGTTGACGGAGACCAGCTGGCGGGGGGTGGGGCTCAGGTCGGACACCCCATTCAGCGCCTCGATGCTGAAGGTGTAGTTGGTGTGGGCCTGCAGGTCGGTCACCTGCACCTTGGGCAGGGACAGGCCGAACTGCCGAGGGACGAAGTGAGGTCCGCTCCCGCAGGGGCCGCACTTCCTGCCGTCCTCAGAGCACTTCCTGCAGTGGATGCTGTAGGTGACGTCGCCGCGGCCCCCCGTGTCCCGGGGGGGGCTCCACTCCAGGGTCACCGACGTCTCATTGATGGTGGAGATGGGGCTTTCGGGAGCCGAGGGGGGACCTGCGTCAAGCATGTGCACACACACACACACATATGCACGCACACACATACATAAGAACGTATGCACATACACACACACATGCATGCGCGCACACATAAGAATGCACACATGCACACACACACATATAAGAAGGCACACACGCACACACACACATATAAGAAGGCACACACGCACACACACACATATAAGAAGGCACACACGCACACACACACACATAAAAAAACACACACACACACACACACATATAAGAAGGCACACACGCACACACACACATATAAGAAGGCACACACGCACACACACACACACACGCACACACACACGCATACACACACATATAAGAAGGCACACACGCACACACACACATATAAGAAGGCACACACGCACACACACACACATAAGAAGGCACACACGCACACACACACGCACACACACACATAAGAAGGCACACACGCACACACACACATATAAGAAGGCACACACGCACACACACACATATAAGAACACACACACACACACACACACATAAGAAGGCACACACGCATACACACACATATAAGAAGGCACACACACACACACACACATATAAGAAGGCACACACGCACACACACACACACGCACACGCACACACACACATATAAGAAGGCACACACAAATGCATAAAATTTATACATAAAGGCATACACACATAAGCACACAGAGAGAAAGAGGGGGAGAAAAAAGAAACAGAGGAATGATTAGTGAAACTTATGTGGGTTTTGGTGGTGAAAGGCCTATACTCACTACATCAGCAATACCATGCACACACACACACATACATACACACACACACACACACACACAGCGCTAGCAAACCCCGCTGCTATTTCCGGAGAGATGCTGCGCTTAATTGATAGTTGAGCTTAGGCTGGCGAGGGTGGGCGGAGTTAGGAGCCGCATTCCAAAAGCGGGCGCCGTGTGTGTGGTCGTGGGGTCGGATGTCTGTCTGTCTGCACATGTGTTTAATGAGCTTCCAGCTCTCCGTTCTCCAAAGCAGAACTCCGTCCAACACGCCTCTGCTAACTTCTACACTGCTTTTCATTCCCCTTTTTTCCTCTAACCTCTAACGCCTGTGGCTTTTTGAGACGCAATACAAAATGAAGATGCAACGCACACCCAAAGTACAAGAACACAGTAAGATTATATTCTTCCCAGATAATTTTTTTCCATCACTTTTTTCATTCTCTGCATTGCAGTGCCAAACATATTACCATGCTCAACAGTAGTGGTATGCGCTGTCTTGGTTCATTTATACGTGCAAACACACTGTATGCTGTGCATAGCAGCAGACGGTAGCAATGCATGTATGTTCTATATGCACCGTAAGCAACTGCAATGATGTTATTGAGAAGGTTTTGTGTTCAGTAGGCCGGATCTTGCTGGATGTAGCATTGGGTCATTTGAGGGGGGTAAAATGAGGATACCTGAACAGAGGACACTGACAGAAAGGGTTGGCAAGGGATGTGCACAGGACCTGGGGGCGGGGACATTACCTCAGGAACATTAATTCTGTCTTCTCTACTCAAACAAACAAAGCTGTCCTTTACAAGGGGTAGCCCTGACCGTAAACGTGGACAAGTGACAAAAATGGAAGTAATGATGAAGATGGTGATGATGATGATAGTTAAATGATTATTTACAAAAAAAAAAGAAACAAAAGTAAAGCATGGTGATGAAGGAGTTGAAGAAAACAGGAGGAAAACAACACCCCTTCTTTTTCTCAGTACATTTTTAACAGGAAAGTTGCCTCTCAACGATAATGTGTACAATTTTTTTTTTTTTTTTTAGGGGAAGGTAAAAAAATGTAATTATCCAGCCAAAACACTAATACTTTCACTGATGCTATTTTTTGGAAGTGGATCATTGTGTGACACTATTTTCAAACTAGAGGATGTTATATACAGCTGAACAACATCAAGATGTAAACAGCGGGTGTTCACTGACTATGATGATGACCATGACGATGGCAATGATGATGATGATGACGAGGATGTAGAAGTCAAACACTGAAATCATGAATATCCCAAGAACTGAACTCGCACCGGGCCTCCCGTAAATCCTCAGAACGCATCCCTCTTTCCTGACAGTGAAAACGTGAAATCTCAATAAACGGGGGGAACAGGCTCGTCCGTCATGTTGTCAGCTGTGGTGAAATATTATTTCCCTGCGTGACAGAGAGTGGTCTGATGGATGCTCTGAAGGGTTCATAATTACATTAGCAAATCATTGCTGCTTCCTGGCAGATGATGCCATGGACACAAAACCTGCTTTTTCCTACCTTGCCCAGCACTCTAATTTGGAATACTATTACATTAAGAATCTCTGCCGAAAATGAGATTGTATTACAGCACCCTGACACCCAAACTCGTATCCACCCGAATCACAATACTAATCTGGTAATTAACACACCATCATTCTTCATGAATGCGTGAACGAATGTGTGTGGGTGCGTTTTTTTGTGTTTTTGTGTTTATGTGCGTGTCTGCGTGTGTCAGTGTGTTTTTGAGAGTGTGCGTGTGTGGGTGTGTGAGTTTGAGTTTGTTTGAGTGTGTGTTGGTTATTGTTTTTAAGTGTGCTTATGAGTGTGTGAGTGCGTGTTTTGTGTGTGTGTGCTATTGTGTGTGTGCTATACTCTCTCTCTCTCTCTCACATGCTCTCTCATTCTCTTGCTTTTCTCTCTCTGCTCCCCATCTCACGGTGACCTCTTACATCCACCATTACATCCAATGCCCTGGCCTCTGGCCTCTGAGAGCCAGCAGACAGGACACTAATAGGGCAGCAATCCCACTACATTATGCCTGTAATGTGCAGGAGTCCAGAAAACCATGGTGCGATCAATATTTAAGGCCTGTTCACCTCTGTCTGTCCCCTTCTTCTCCTTTCTGTACTGCATTTTTTTCTCCTCCATTTTCTATCCGTTCTCTCTCTCTTTCGGCCTCTTTCACCTCACATTTGCCATGGCCGTATACATTACATTTCTAAAAACAAAACATGGACAAGTCTCACAAATTACTCTTCCATAGACTAAACAAAAAATCACTATACACAATAAACAAGTCCCTTTATCTCTCTCTATCCCTCTCTCCCTCTCCCTCCCTCCCTCTCTCTCTCTCCCTCTCTCCCTCTCCCTCCCTCCTTCTGTCTCTCCCTCTCTCTCTCCCTCTCTCTATCCCTCTCTGTCTCTCCCTGTCTCCCCCTCTCTCTCTGCCCTGCATAGAGTCACTCCGCATGCAGAGAGTGCAGTCTGCCTTCGTTACCGCAGCGCTGTAGCCGACACCGCGCAGCGCACCACCGGCCCCTCACACAAAACCAGATAAACGGCAATGATACATCCATAAGCACATTTCCCCCGCCCGCCTGCCCCAGTAACAGACACGGCACGGCATGGGGAGTTACGGGTTCGGGACATCATTTTTTTTTGCATCAGATGAGATCTGTCAACATCACAGAAAAAATGTTTCAGGCTCACCGCTCACAAACGCACCCAATACCATCCTCGGATGGTTATCCGTCAGTCACTGAGAAACATCGTGAAGGATAAGCGTCAGTCATACTGGAGGAGGGATCCAGATGTGAGCACTCAAATGCACTCATCAAAGGCCCTCGCGCTCATTTCCATGTATCTCAGCTCATACATCATATCCTGTGTGGCAGATGTTGAACAACGACCCTTTTCCAAACACACTTCAGTGACAGTGCGAGTGTTTTGGCTGTCTTACTTTTCCCTGTGTGTGATATATCTACCTGCATATTACAAGAGATGTGACAGGACTGACCTGTTTGTTGAGTTAGTTGAATGCCGATGAGGGACATTTCTTTTAATAAAAGCACAGGGAGCATTTACTAAACCTGTGACAACTTCTCTTCGTCTCTTTGAGGGCATACGCTATTTGTTTCTGAAGTTAAAAGAGCACGTACATACAAGGGACATGGCTCCACTAAAATACAACATATAATACATGTTAATTTAACAGCATATTATATTGTAATGTAAAAGCAGTTTGACTGAGCCTCACATTGCCTTAGACAGAAAAAGTGTACTTGACTGACTTTAGCTATCCAGACTTCAGTCCATACTTTCTGAGAACACTGTGGGAAGCCAAGGTGTTGGCTGGGTTTGGACTTACGGGTACAGGCCATGGAGCGGGGGTCCAGTTCGGCCCGGTAGTAGCCCTTCTCGCAGGCGCACTCGGAGGCCTTGTCCTGGGGAGAGTGGCTGTAGGGGGGGCACTTGACACAGTACGCATCCAGGGCCGAGGCCTTGTAGAATCCCGGCCTGCAAGCTGATGAACACAACAGGACACAAAGGGGTTACGCGTGTCGGGTCAGCAAGCACATACAATCGAGATAAAATCAACAACGAATTTCATTTTAATGTTCGTTTTAACGTAACTGTGAATGTCGGAGTACCTTGGCTGTGAAAAGCCAGTTTTCTGACTGCCTACTAAAATGATTTCCCAAATCCCAAGAAGTAGTGCAAGCAGTACAGATGTGTCATAGCTGCCCTGTTCTCAAATTTACTACGGAAATGAGGGAGCGTTGCGGGAAATGTTATGTCACCACTCCCTGCTTCTTTTCTCTGACTCTTTTCTTACAGTAAAATCAGGACTTCAATTTTGGCTGAAATGGGCCTTCAAATAGATGAAATGGGGGGCAGTGAGATTATATGGGGGGACTATGGTTAACACTAATATGATATGAGCTCAGCGCTTTCACAGAACCATTTTAGTAAAAGTGCAAAGCATTGTGGGAAAACAATGGGTCCACATTTCGCTCCCATGAGAGATGAAAATCAGGTCCATTTACATGTAGATCATGTATATTAGAGTAAAGCATAAGTGACCATCTAAAGTAAGGTTTGCCATCCCTGGTGCTGGGTTCTTTTCAGTAACAAATTTACACCCAAGAAACCAGGTGAGACTGTAAACAAACTCTTCTGTAACATTAATTCATTCATTAAATGGCAGCCTGTGGCTCTCCAAGGACCAGGGTGGGTGACTCCAGATCTAGAGTATACGGCTCTAAGTAATGTAAGAGCTAACAGTGCGTATGCTACGTGTTGTGTCTAGTTAGCCCTGCCATGGTGTCAGTACATGTGCTGGGTTAGCAAAATCAAAATTCCTGCAAGCAACACAACTCCTTCTCTATTGGCCAAAATGCTCTATACCAATGTTTCTAGCCAATCACTGTAAGGTTTTCAGTGTCAAGTTTTAGATAACATGCTATAGCAGTGTGCGCTACCGTGAAAACAAAACACTGTGAATAATAATATTACATTCCAAGCATTCAGGAATCCCCCTTATATAGAATTATGCACAAAGCTTAGATTTTACTTTCTTACTTATCCATTTTTAGAGCTTGATATACAGAGGAGCAACTGTACTATGGCAAAGCCCTTTCTGGTAAATGATGGGTAACCCATTGAGTTCCTAGCCTTGTGCCCTAACCATGATGCTTCAATATTACCCAATCAAGTCTCACGTTAATTATGACTGAACACACAAATAAATGAAACCTCATGAAAACAGCACGAAATTCTGAGCAAACTGTTACCTCTGAGAATTGCTATTCCCCAAAAACAACAACAACAACAACAACAACAACAACAAAACAGGACCCTGAAAATTAAAAAGTGTAAAACACTAACAGAGACTTGGGAGGGGAGGAGAAAAGGCAAAATGTTTTCACACAGCCCTCAACAGCTTGTCTACAAGGCCAAAACAGACCAAAGCTGGGTTAAAGAAAAACCCAGAAGGGGATAAGGGAATAACGAACTCAGCAACAAAAGTCTAAAAACACTGGTGTGTATCAGAGAGGGCTGAGGGTAAGTGTGTCGGGGGGGAGGGGTGGGAGGGAGTACCAGGCCCCCTCTACATTAGAGGGCCCCCCCGGGGCCTTCCTCTGCCAGACACCCAGCCTCTCCGCGCACTAAAAGCAAAGCATTTATTTAGCAAACACGTTTGATACCTGTCACTTCTCATCAACCCACGGCTAACTGGCCAGCCAGCCATCGCTGGCCTGTCTCCTTCTTACCGTGATGCAAGTTCTTCCAGAACTGGGAACTACATTTTTAAATCTAACCTACAAAAATAAACAAAACGAGGCAAAACAAAACAAAAAAAAGAAAGGGAAAACAGAGGCATACGGTAGCTGCGGCATATTGATAACGGTTCCTCATCCTCATCGATATCGACCGGAGCTGCAGCCGTTGCCAGGTTATGTAACGATTCTTTCTTCCTCTCATCATTTAATTATCGGCTATGGCACCGATATCAGACCGAGCAATGACAAACACCCACATGAGCACCTAGCTGCTGCCCAGTCAGCCGGAAGGAATTTGCATCCTCGTTCATCCGTACCATCGAAAACGGGGGGGGGCGATCGAATCGGGTATGTGATCCCGTCACTTCCCCAGGCGGCACAAGGGAGCTTCACTCGTCCCTCCCTTAGCAGAGGCCTGAACCCCCAGCTGCAACTACCATATTTACAGCACACACAACAATGCGCCCTCTGACGTACGCATGAATAATACATAACCGCATATAAATATAAAACTCTGGATATTTTCGGCCCCATTCTTCAACGTGCAAGGGGTCACCCTCCAGAGAGATAGAGCCACATGCTGGAGAAAGTGCGCACAACACAGAATGTTCCAGAATCCATCGACTGATCTGACCCCTGTGAATATTATTTGCCAACATTCTTCTCCATTATCATTCCTTAGGTCCAAAGTTAGCCATTTTAAAACCATCACAGTTGTACTAAACAACCTTTACAGCCACTGTGGTAAAACGTTTAAACTGTACCCTATCCATAGTGAAGAGCAGTTACCTTTTAGAGCCTCTTGCTCTTGTAATTTGTAATTTCATCTTGGTGATCAGGGTGAAATGTTTCAATTTTCAGGCTATGTCATGACAAAGGCATTCTTATTATATTGCTACCCATGTTGTAATATATCCTATTATCTTTTATGTAATGGTGTTATACAATGTTATACGACGTGATGTGACAGAGACGCTATATGAAGTAAACAACCTCCATGACGATGCTTAAACCTTTGAAAACTAAGACCAACCTTTTTACGAACTGAAGAACATCCTCTCAGATTCTATCAAACACAGAGAATGAAGACCAGCATTCATCTACAGCCTCTGCCTTACTCTGCCTTCATCCTTTCTCTTCTTCTCTCACTCCCTTTTTTTCCTTTTCACTGTTTCTCCCTCTCTCCAACATCGTGCATACCAAGCTAATTCCCATTGCTGTATTTGCAGACATTACAGTTCTATAAACATTGACAAATCTTACAAATTATTCATCCAGACTGAAACAAAAAAAATGTAATAACTTTCTCTCCGTCCTTCCTAGCCTCCCTCACCGCCCTTTTCTCGCTCTCTTACACACACACACACACACACACACACACACCTCCCTCCTTCTCTCCCTCTCACTCTTTCTTTCCTCATCTTTTTCTTTCTCTCTGTTTTATTGCCCCTATTTCTGTGAATTGGCAAATGACCCAGTTTTCCCCAGGCCCCGGGGGAGGCAGGGGCCCATATACGAACGTTCACCTGCCGACAACACAGAGCTGCCTCTGCTGCAGGGAGCCAGAGGACAGACCGAGAGAGTTTAAAATAAATGCACCACAGGCAAACTTTATTTCATAAAGCACAATAAAAAAGAAAGCATGGTCTTCCTTCACAGGCCACACTAGACTGATTCCTCAGGCTCCCGGCTGCTTATTAGTCTTATTTTTGTTCAGGCGTCCTGAAGAATTTAATGATTTTTACAACTTTTAAAGCAAGAAAGAAGAAAAAATGAAAACACTTGCACTTGTTGGTAATTATGTTTAATTCATTAGAAACCATTCTGATGGATCTAATGTTTTACTGCTGCAGTTTTTTATTAAATTATCTTCATAGAACAGAAGACAGAACTCCCAATGGGACCGCTACATATATCTTCATATCTTACACAATGTGCGGCCCATTGAAACGATGAGCCATTATCATGAGCAAGTGACTGTAAGTACCTTACTCTAGGGGACCACAAAGTTCCTTAATGGTGTCTAAACCAAACCCTCAAGATTCATAATGATTCCTCTGCTCACTGCTGGACAACGTCACCACGCCACGACTGCGCACACCATAGTGTCTTATGAGGTGCAATTTCACACCCCACAAAACCCCCAACATACACACAGAAACACACACAAACCACACAAACAAGACTATATCGCACACATGTGTACACACAAACTAGCATGTACATACCTGTACACACATGCCCACGCATACATAATTGCTCTTTCCCATATAAAGATTGCATTAGTTAATCTGGTCCACTGCCAGAGGTCTGCTGACCGCAGCTGTCAGAAATCCGACAGAGCTGTCACATCGTTGATTGATTGACAGGGTAAGGGGTGACTGATGCTGTTTTCCGTCACTGAGTGTTTGGGTTAAGTATCAGAAGGTCACGGTTTAATCAGGAGTCTAACAGCCCCGCTGGCTCCCTCAGGCCGTAAATCACAACACGGCCTTGGCTGACAGAACACCTCTCACCTGTACAGCAGACAGTCCAGTATTTCATACCATATTTAGGAGTCCTGAATTTTTTCGTAAAAAGATTAACTGCTGCATATTTCCGGTTGTTTAAAACAATGGATTGTTCCTGTTCAAATCTGTCAAACTGTTGCAAATTTGACAGCTAAAATATACAAATTCATTTTTCAGAGTGAAAATTCAGCGATTTGTGCAGTGATTTTTGTAAGCAATCCCTACAACCCACAATTCTCATTCCATAGCTTTTCATTGTCCCTGCTGCCATAGGTTTGCTCTGGCCTAGGATCTATGCAAAGATACTTCTTGACATTATATGCCTTAGAAAACTCTACATAAATAAAGAAAACAAACATAAATAAAGATAAAATGAATAGGATTGAACACTTCCTCTGGTCAGGAGGGCTCCCTCACTTGGTCATTTTGATCCGTGCCTCATATAAAACTATGGGATGTACGTTCACTCCTACACGAAGGATATAATGCACTGGGCACACAGCGTTGTTTCGCACAATTCCACCATCATGATACTCTTGGCATGGAGTCAACCAACATATGTCCTTTACTTTGACAAAGAATTACACACAAATGTTTCTTTCTTCTCTCTTCACAGACAAGGATTGGCAAGTGCATTGTGTTGATTGCTGAGCTTGCCAAAATAACTGTGTCTGTGAGGAGACAGAAACTTGAGAAGACATGAGTTTATCTGTAAGCTAAGGATGAGTGTGGGTTCAGACCAGGACAATTCGTTTCGCTGCCGATCACAAGATGTCTCAGTGAGGAGATGATAATGTGATTGATTAATACATTAAAACAAAATTATGAAAGAGAGACAGAGAGAAAGAGAAAGAGAAAGGGACAGACAGAGACAGAGAGGGAAAGAGGCAGAGACAGACATATAAAAATGTAAATGTGTGTGCTCCACCTCATTCTCATTCGTGAAAGGGAGCCGCTACACCCACATTGACAGTCCTACCAGACAGTCCTTTCCATCCAGCCTGTTCTCTGTGCCTCCATCACTAAGAAAGCCAGCCAAACAAAAATAATGGAACCCCACCCCTCAGAAAAGGACTGGCGAGATAAAGCTTGTGCTTTTACAGGCACCGAAGACAGATCAAGAACAGGAATTTTTTTCAACAGAGGAGATGAATAACAAGGAACTGAATTTCCTCTTTTACCACGCCAGTGAACAGCGCGAGTGAACGGGACCGTGTCCCGAAAGTGCGGGGGCTTTCAGAATCGTTGAGCCCAGCAGGAGCCTGCCGAGCCTGACCCAAAACAGTCAGACCGCTGCCTTCCATGAGCACTCCACCATACTCCAAACGGGCGAAACTTGGCCCAGCAGTTAACCTAAGAGCCCTAATTAAGAATTAGGTTGAAACAAAACGCAGCATGCCAAAAGAACGGCAGCAAATTGCGGACACACACTCACAGCCACTTTCAACTGAGAAAGGAAGCTTAAACGGTTTCTTTTCTTGGCTTTGAGAAAACCCCACAGCACAGGTGAAAGAGACAAAAAAAAATGGGCGGGCTTTTCTTAACGAGCTTTTAGGCGATAAACAGACACGAGGCGGAACATTTGAGGAGTCGTCTGGCAGAGGCAAGCGGGCCGTTCTCTCCCGCCGGTGGCAGGGAGGGTGAATGCATCCGTTCTTTTCAGCGTCTCTCTGATGCGGCGGACAAAACGGGCGTTTGAGGCACCGGGCGGACGGTTTCGGCCACCGCCACACTTGAAGGCTCTAATTAGGCTCTGAATGGCCTGAGCTGTGATGTTCCCTTTCACGGACTCCGCTGGGCTCCCGGGACGGGGGGAAGTTTTAGCCTGTCGCACCAGTTGCCTAGCTGCTCAGTGCTGGATCCTCGCCATTTGTGCCCCCCAGTTTCAGAGTGTGTGTGTGTGTGTGGTGTGTGGTATGTGTGTGACAGTATATTAGTGAGTGTATGTGTTTGTGCGTGTGTGAGAAAGTGTATTAGTGAGTGTGTGAGTGACAGTGTATCAGTGAGTGTTTGTGTTTGTGCGTGTGTGTGACAGTTTATTAGTGAGCGTGCGTGTTTCTGCATGTGTGTGTGTGACAGCATATTAGTGCGTGTGTGTTAGTGTGTGTGTATGTACAGGTGGGTAGAATCTGCCTGCCACCCATGGTCAATCCTTATCGCCATGGCGATGGTGGTTTTGCAGCCACAGAAGCGGCAGGTTTGGGCGCCAGCGCTGACATTATCGATGACTGAGCGTACAGAGAGCGTGTCGTATGCTAATCCCTCCAACCAAAACCTCCACCTGCCCAAACCGCACTGTACGCACCCGGCCTGAGGGAGTGCGTCCACAGGGGCACCGTGGGTGCTCAAGGGCAAAGGAAGCACTCAATTATCAGGCTCACACACCACCGCTCCGCCGCACTCATTGTCCCTTTTCTTTTGTGACTTTGCCAGGAAGTGCATGCTACACCGCTAGCCACCCGTACTGTACGCTTTGCAGTTCATGCTAATGACGGCTCTTGGCCCTGGCTAGGTGGGCATGGTGTATTAGCCTTTATTCTGGGGCCTTCCAGCACTGCCAAGCCTGGCCATGCTGAGCGAAGCACAGCCTGAGTTCTGTGGCAGGTTGGGGAGACCTCAGCACCCCGCACCCCCTCCTCCACCCCCAGCCCCCCGCATTTCCCCCCTCCCACCACCGCGCTCCTCCGTCCTCCAGCCAACAGAGAATGCTTCAGAGAGGGGATCTCCGGTGGAACAGAACCGAGCATGTGCCTGGGCCAGTGTCATGGCAACAGGTGCTAGCCTATCTGTGGGAGCAAGCTACTGATGAGTCTAAGAGCTATTCCTCTGCATGTGTAGCCAATTGTAAAAAATCTGAGTTTTGTTAAAAAAAAGGAGATATAAAAAGGGTTCATTTACAGCCCTGCAAACCAGATATTCATGGGTTTAAACCCCATGCAGGGCACCCTTCCCTATACACCTCTGAGCAAAGAACTTTACAGGTACGCATCCCTTAACATCCGCGATACGTTCTGTGAAATAGGACGTTATGTGATTTGGACACTGTGTGCAAACACCATACTATCAAAGCTATATGGGATACTGTAGTGTACCTGTATTGACTAAATCGCCAAGATGCTGTACACAAACAGTACTGTAGTTCAGCTAATGTAACATATGGGTTAAACGGGTTAAATGGGTTAAATGGGTTACATCTGCAACATCCCGCTCTCCATTCGGGATTTCCCAACTCCGAACGGACATTATGCAATTTATACCTTTACTTTCACTGCTTCAGTACAACCACCTACCTGTAGCACACAGGTTAAATAATGTGTGATCTCCAAGGAAGTAAGCAATCCATGCAAACTGAAGAAGATGTATCTGAGCCTTCGAAAGGGGGGTGCGGGGGGGGGGGGGGGGGGGGGGGGGGGGGAGGGCATGCCTTGGTATGCATCAATCAACTTCATTTTAGGAGGGGGGGGGAGGTTGGGGGTGCAGGCACACAGAATCAATCATGCTGAATAATTCCAAAGCCTACCGAAAAGGTAAAAAAACAAAAACAAAACCCAAGACACTTTCCCCTGCAGAGCATGGCCATCGATTCGGGGACTTAATCAAAAGAGATAGAAAATAATAGCTAAAAACGCATCTCGGATAGCTTCAGGAGGTCTGTCCTATTAAATATTAATATGCTTCTGGCTCGGGTCTTTTGTTTATGGCAATCGATAGCTTTTAGATTTAATATCACAGGACTACAGGAGCTATGCTGGAGGTGGATGGGGAGGAGGAGGAGAAGGAGGAGGAGGAGGAGGTTGCAACTTCAAATGCGGGAATGTGTCACCTAGAGTACCTTGTGTGTGCGTGTGTGTGTGTGTGTGTGTGAATGGAGGACATGAGAGAGCAGCAGTGACAAGCCAATATCACAGCCAGCATTACTCTGTTGCACCCCGGGCTGCAGCTATTCAACTGAAGTTGTTTATTTGGGAATGAACAAACTAAACCGTATGTCCTGAAAGGTAGCTAAGTGTTCCTCTAAAAAAAAAAAAAACACATCCAAATACAACTATCTGCGCAGAGAATTCATGCCTATTTCTTAATTGGACGTTAAAACCATGAGTGAATGCCCCCCTCCCAGCCCCCCCCCAGGTCTGGTATCGATTCTGGATTGTGCCGGTGCTGACTGGCTGGCTGTCCCAGCAGGAGTGTCACCCAAGAAGGGAGGGGCTAAGTTGGCAGAATCACAGATAAAGTCTCACTGCTCTCCACTGCCCCCTGCTGGTGGCCTGTATCACACTGAGTGTGAAGCTCTTCACGCCTGTGAAAGCTCAACACGTGGACTAGAGTGTGAAAGGAGAGCAGCAGCTGTCATTAGGTGTCTCAAAAGACAGCGCGTGCTTGTCTGTGCTCCCCCCAAAAAAAACAGAGGCCGCGATAATGATGGCTTGAATACAACTGGGAAATTCAAAATTGGGGGGAAAATGAATGAAAAGTGTAAAAAGACATAGTCAAAAGATAACAAAGGTGCAAGTGTGTGTGTGTGTGTGTGTGTGTGTGTGTGCGTGTGTGTGCGCATGTGTTTGTGCATTTCTGTGTGTTTTGTTTTGTACCTATTCAAATAGTGCTCATCGACTTCTGTTTTGTTTTGGGAGAGAACAAGAAAAAAAAAACCTGTCAGAGGCTTACAGGGAGTATACAGAATTTACTTGACTTTGAGCTACTTCATGTTTCATCAATAATTCAGGGGAAGAGCTACATTAAATAAACAATATTGCACAGAATTAAAGATCCCGCGCAGAAATGGCTGTGAGAGGTGCGGGTGGCAGACAGATAGCTGAATCACACTGGTGCAGTGTAAAAGACCTGACATTTACAGAAACGCTTACACATTCTCTTCAGAGCGCTCCTCTCCCCTCTAACAAATGTTCATTTCTGCATTCCTTCTCCCATTCCCGGGAGCACTCATGTCACCGATACTTCTCTCCTTCCCTTTTACAGCATTACAAAACTAATATTAACACCGGGGAGGATTTATGAAGACATATGAAATTGATTTAGGTCCTCATATTTGTTTTTACTTGCAAACCCGCACATAGAGCAGAGGTTAGCTTAAAAACGCACATTTACCGAAGTGCTGGACATCATATGGTGTAGCATAAAGAATTGCTACATGGATTCACCATGTAAATGTGATCGAATCTTATGCCACCTCAACATTTGCATTTCCGCCTAGAACACTCCCGGTTCAGGGGTTTTTAAAGCCAGAGTGTTTCAGGCGAATGGATTCATTAGGTCGGTTCTTGTCACCGTGTTTCTTTGGGGGTGACGCCTTCACGTCAAGGTGAAATGACAAGCCTTGTGTTATAGTTTTATCCCCCTTCGAGGAAGCTGTCAGACACAGATCTCCTGCTGGGGTGGGGTTGAGGGGGGGGGGGGGGGGGGGGTTGACAGGGGATTGTTTTACAACAAAATCAATGCCCATGTGGCATCTAAGGAAGAGAGGAAGGGAGGAACAGAAGTGGGGAAGGACTTTGTGAAGAGAGGGATGCATTCTGTATTTTTTTTTTTAAAAAGAGGCAATGTTTTCATCCCGAGAGAAGGGAAGAAGAAAGAAGAAAAAGAAAAAAAAAAATCTATATACAATGGTCACCATGGCAACGCAAGTGTTTCCAAAATGGAACTCCTCTTGTCTGAACATGGAAACTCTCCTGTGTGGCTGAATAACGTTGGGACAACTGTGATTACTAAAAAACACTTGTTCTGCCTTCTAACTTAAAGATTGATACATCAAGCTTGGATACAGACGGGGCGTAGCGGTGATTTGACTTGCCTGCATCGACTGTCTTAGATGGGGGGGTCCAGATGAGTGGGTGTGGATTTGTTTGGTGGGTGGTGGATGGGGGGGGGTGGCATGGGGTTAAACATCCAAATACATTTTCAGAGTGAACCATTGCTGCACCTACGGGATACAAACCGCTGAAGCCCACGAGCAACTAATGGAGCAGATAGGCCATTACATTGAGCAATCTGTCTCTACCATAAACGTCAATCAATAACATCTGAGCATGCAATTTACTATGGACAATTTTCCACATAAACGCCTTGCGCAGGTCCACGCATGTGTTAACTACATATGACTGCCAAAAACTAATAAATAGCTTTATTTTCTTTTCGCAGAGGTTTAAATCATTGCCATCGAAATGTTAAATGACCAAGTGCATACTGAGAAGTTACAAGGTCCCCGCTGGCATCAGAATTACAGTTACATAAGAAACCCGACGGACTGCAAGCGCAACACCAACACAAAATGGCCGATCGTTCTGGACGCCTCTCCCCATCACCGTGGTGAACGCTCAGTCCCGACAAAAAAGCCCTGTCACTTCCTCCTCTTGACTCTTTATGAGAAAATTACTCATCCAAAAAATTGATAACTCACAGAACGCGCTTGCTCACTCCGTTATTGCTTAAACGCCTTTCTGTTACTGACCAGCAAGCAGGAAATGGGAGCAGGAGTGGTACAGAATACAGATAGCAGTATTCTATAATACACACTATACTGTAAATCCAAAAGTAAGGGAATAACCTCTAATAAATTCTAATGGACACTACAGTAATGCATCAAAAGGAAGCCATTGTAAAAATCAGTGATATGTATATCACTGAGGCAAATACTGTTTGGGTAATTTATGTAATTTACACTATAGTCTGGCTATTAAGTCATGTCTTTCAGAGACAATCATCTGGGTAATAGGGATTGTAAGGTGGGGTGGGAGTGAAGAAGATGGTGAAGAATGTCCAGCTTTCTCCTGGCTGCTGGTGCCACCCAAACCCCTTCCACATCCCAATATACACATACACACGCCCACACACACACATGCACATAATACACTCACACTGACAAATAAGACACATACACATACCCATGCACTCACACATAAAAACACACAAACTCACACATGCAAACATAAATATACTCATACACACAACCACGCACACACACAGTTGAGGACTCCTGTATTCCCATTCATCTCCACATCAACACTGTTTCTCAAATCAAATACGTTTCAACAATGTTTTTCATGTATGTGTCCTTGACAAAGTCTTCAAACAATCCAGGGAGGCTGTCCCTCAACAAATGATCCTAAAAGAAATAAAAAAGTTTGACAGTCGGGGGCCCCCACAAAGTTATCTGGAAGTCAGAAGCCTTTGTTTACCTCCTTCTTCAAAAGAGGAACGGACCGCCACGCGGCAGGGAACATTGGATGTGGGAGGAACTAAAAACAGAAAAAAAAAATTCCGCTAACTGTCTCTTCACCTCACAACCCTGTCTCTAAATAAGAGTTTAAGTCCTCATAATCAGTGAACCGCAGCTAATCCTACAGAGGAGTTGATCTCTAGTCCAGCCTATTGCTTGCCTCGAGGGAGCTAGTGGAGGGAGATGGTAGAATGAGGAATCATGGGATGCCACTGGATCATGTGAGAAGTTCCAGGAGGACCAAGCATATCGCGCCCCTCTGTTGATGTGTCTGTCTGTATAAAAATTCTTTAAACACACTTCTGTGCAATCAAGCAGTCCCATGTCCACCTGAGGGTAGCGCAGGCTTTCAGCACATTGATTTTGTGTCATGTTGCAGTGGGTGGACTTTTTAAAGCATTTTCCCAATATTTTTATCCTTTTTTTTTCATTTTTAAATGGCCATTAGGCGGTACGGCATCGATTGGAAGAGAGAAAAAAAAAATAAATAAAATTTCAACAGAGGACCACTCTAGGCCATGGAGTAGGGCGATGTGGGAATAAGCGAATCGAGGAGTCTCAAAGCCTTCATGGGAAAGAGCCACACACCACGCGGCAAACCGCCCCGTGACTCCTCTACAGCCGTGCGTGGTGGAGAGAGAGAGAGAGTGAGAGAGCGAGAGAGCGAGTGAAAGTGTTCATATCACCTTCTGCTGATTTTTTTTTTTTTTTTTGTCAGGGCGAGAAAAAAAGAATCGCTCATTGAATAATTACCTCGGAGGACAGAAGCGTCCGCGACGGTCGCAGCCCCAGAAACCAAGTCTGATGATGAGGGCGAAAATCAATATCCCTGTTGGGGATTCATCATTGTTTTTACTGTCACTTGTTTTCGCTCCGGCTCTGTGGGAGAGCTCGCCACTTAACTGCCTGTTATGGAAACAGTGGGAGGTTAGCCGTAAAAACCATCTGAAGAATACCTCTTCCAGTCTCTTTAAAACCAGATAAAAGAATGCCGTCTTTCATTCCTCTGCTCCCTGTTTGTTGTCTATTTCCCTCATGCTTTTCTTTTCTTTTCTTCTTTTGTATGGTATCCACCTTGATCCAGGGTGACTTACAATTTTCCAGTTTATACACTACTACATTTTATATAATAGCAATATATATATATATATATATAAATATACAGGGGGTTCTCGACTTACGAATGAGTTCCGTTCCTACGACTTGTCGTAAGCCGATTTTCAATGCAAGTCGGAATTTATACCTAAATTATACCTAAATTAACACCTTAAGTCACTCACACTGTACACACAACACATGAAGGACATATAAAATACAGTAATTAAATGAAACATTAATAAAAAAAGGGAGAACAATTTCTTATCTTTATTTCTGTGGTAGTATTTACGAACCAAACCGCTTAGGTCAAAACTAGGTTTTTAAGTAATTTATGGGAGTGCGTCGTAACCACGAAACGACGTAACTCGAGACCATCGTAACCCAAGGACCCCCTGTATATATATATAATTTGACTAAAGTGTTTAAATCAGAATTTGAGAGTGCTTTCCTCTAAGGACCTGTTCTGGGGATTAAAACGCACACCCCAGACTTAACTGTCAAGAGCCAGGGCATCACATCTCTGCCAGTTACCAGCTCTGACCCACCCCTGAAACCATCCGCACCCCTGTCTGAGTCTGAGAGCAGGTTGACAATCGGAAGGTTTCATTTCACATTCCATAAGGCCCAGAAAACGAAACCATCCACCCACTCCCTCCCTCCCTCCCTCTCTCCCTCCCCCTCTCCCTCCCCTGCCTCCTTTATAGCCCCCGCCTGCCTGAAATTGGGATGGTGTTCCCACAGCAGGCCATCGTAACCTGCAGATATCCCTCATGCTTTGACTGGACGGTGAACACATATGACACCTCAAGATCCTCTGAATCCAGAGGTCAACCAGAGGTTAACTCTCCCCAAGATGCTCTTCAATTCACATCCGATCACAGACAAACCCCCCCCCCCCCCAATTCACAACCCCCACCACCACCATTACACCGCCACCCCACCCCCCCACCACCAGAGATGAGGTCCAGGTCCTGGGAATTCTGTCCAATTACTGGGAGCGGTGAAGGAGAAATATTGAGGACGGAGTTCTCCTTAGCAGGGATTCTGTGCTCAATCCCTCTCAAGTGCGTTATCCTTCAGAAAGATCATTTCCCATCCATCACCCTGCCAGTGACAGGAGCAATCTCCCCCGGCCCTGCATCCCTCTCAAGCAGCCTGACTGATCGCTGACATGGAGCACCGTGAAAGGTCATCAAACGAGATTGTTTCAACACTCTCAAACCCCTTTTCAGAGCAAAACCATTATAAAAAATAAAAAAAAAATCTTCAGAAGTTCAGAAGTAGAAAGGATGGAAACACAGGCCAGGAGGCATGGATTATGTAGGCTCCTGGGGTACTGTAATTCAAGTTCAGATTCATATTCACTTTCAGGATTCATATTGCAGGGATTTGTCTTGCGTGCCAAGAGGCTTGAGTTCATACATTAAAACAAACGTGGCTGAGATATACACAACAGCATATACAATATCCCGCACAGATTATGGGCAGTGTCAGTAACAATTGATGTTATTAAATCATGATATTCGATATAATAAGTCTGAGAGTTAAGAGTGTGCAATGCACACAGGGAACACCAACAAAGAATTTCTTGGCTACATCTACACCCACCATTTAATGCAACTTAACTGTCCAGATTGCATCCAGATATTGATTTTATCCACATACGCAGTTTGATGCATTTCCACCTGGTATTTAAATGTGCCCACATATGTCTGAATGGAAAATCAGACAGTACCTCCCCTCTTAATATGCAAATGAGCTGTCAAATTTTCCCGCAGTGTCCACGAGAATCGATTCCCTCCACTTAAACGCGCAAAGGTTCTTCAGCTCACGTAATTTCTATGTAGATTTGCGTAGCTGCTGCATTTACCTTCGGAGAAGAGGCGCCCACAATGTATTTCAAAAGAACCTCCGCAGGTAGTTTGGGCAATCAGATTCCAATCGGATTTCAGTGCATCTTGAGAGTATTTGCACACGTCCCTCAATGAAGACAAAGACTACGTCTGAATGGGATCTACGAACCGAGCGGCTGTTCACTGTAAGGTGTGAATTGGGGATCTGCACCTCTGTCTGAATTATCACACATTTTCTGCCTCTCGGGGCAGACACGCAGCCTCTCAGCAGTGAAAGAGTGCAACTAATTTCTAATGAGCAGATCATACGCAGCAACGTTCAGCCACTCGGAGCGTGAAAA
>JAFBMS010000046.1:2163102-2263102 GCA_019788955.1 Albula glossodonta | reverse complement strand
CAGTCACCTTAAACATGGTTTAAAACGTATCACTCTTGCCCCTGTTACAGATCACGCTGGATCAATGTCTTACACCATTGTGTTTTAGGTGTTTTAGAACAAGAAAACCCCCCCCCCCCCCGTTCCCCAGTGTTAACGTTATGGTTATGCCTTTGTTTGATATGCTTTATCAATTATTTTAGGTTTCCTGCTATCTACAATAAAATGAAGCACTCATTTCTTTGCTCTTTTACTTCTGTATGTATATATGCATTTATGTATGTATGTATGTATGTGTTGTGATGGAAATTTGTATTACTCATATATGAAATATTACACTTACATTAATTATTGATCACTAGTCATTAATTTGAATTACCCATATACATGCACCGAACTATTAATTTGTATTGGTCGTACATATAATGATTATATCCGTGTGTTATTCGACATTATAAATCACTGTTCTGTGTTCACTGCTCACAGATTCTGCATGTCTGTTTAAACTGTGCCAAAAGGCTTTTGCTTGTGGAAAGTAACTAAGAGATAAAATCAGGCCTGGTGTCGCTGAGCGAAAGAAGTCTAGTGCCAGGTGGTTCTACAACCATCTATGTGTGTGTGTGTGTGTGTGTGTGTGTGTGTGTGTCCATACCCATTCAGGCTGCTATTAACCCCTGACATTCCACTGAGTATACAAATGTATGCTGGTGCTATTAGCCTGTTACAAGTTATTATCTTATATCCATGTATTAATATACACTGCTGTTATTACTCTGTAACATTTATTTACCTTTAATTCCACATTCCAAATGTGTATTCTGTTTCAGAATCATGTAATCCTTTGTTTGTGAGAATGTAAACAGGTGGGAAAATCCTGGAAAAGAAGCATCTCTGACCCTTATCATATGTGCTGACCTTGTGTGGTGGAGCCTGGCTCTTTGTGCTTTAGCTTGTCCGAGTGAGCACGATCCACATTTGTTGTTGCCTGCCATGTAAGAGCTGTAACCCCTAGCAACAGGTGGCATATATATTTTAAGGAGAAGAAGTTATGATTGGATGATACCTCTAGACCAATAAGAGAAAGATAAACTAACGATGCCTTGCCCAGACTTTGACTGTATAAGAAGGGTACTGTCCTCTATATTCTTCAGACAAAGCTGATGCATCGCTGAATGTACTGCTTCTCCCATAATGCAATATTAAACAAGACAAAGACAGCTTCAACTTTTCTCCATTATTTAAGGATATTTTTGCCTCGACAGTATGTATGCATGTATGTATGTATGTGTATTCATGTACGTATGCATGTGTGCATATGTATGAATGCGTGTGTTTGTGTGTGTGTGTGTGTGTGTGTGTGTGAGAGAGAGAGCAAGAGAGCAGAGTACGTGTGTGTATGTGTGTGGATGTGCTTCCAGTAAAAGGACATGTATTTTGTATTTCCTACATGGAAACAAACACACTCACGCATGGGTGGCAGAGATGTTCAAGCTCTGGAAGTAACTAAGAGTGGCACCGAGAGAAGATGGAACAGACACACACACACACACACACACACACACACACACTCTGCCGTAAGAAGGCAGACCCATGAAAGCCAGTGCCTCTGCACTGAGCCGTCAGAAGCTGAAGCAGTAAGTGGTTCCCGGGCTGCTTTTCCCAGGGCGATTTCAGGACTCCGCTGTGTCCCTGTCCATCTCCGCCTTACACAGACACAGGCCATGTTCAGCCGTCTCCACCCTTCACCCCCATGACTGTGAGCCAGCTCAGAGACACCAGCCCTGCCTCCGGCAGGAGGGTGCAGCTGGACCCCCATCTACCTGATGGGACGAGGGGCAGAGGGGTGCGGCGGGACCCCCTATCCACCTCATGGGACAGGGGTGGGAGGGAGGCAATCTGGAGCAGGGCCTAATGACCTCAGAGACAGTGATGGATGGCTACGGGCCTTGCTGGGGCGTCTTGGTTACCCATATGGCAGCCCAGAAAGCCCAAAGAACCCTTTGTGAAAGGGGGGGGGGGGGTAGCGGTGTCCTGGACTGGGTGGGGGGGGCGGTGGGGTGGTGGCAGTCAGCTAGGGTCTCATCAGGACAGCTTCAGAACTTCACTCATCCTCTCCTTTATTCTGTTTCTGTCTCTTTTTCTTCTCCTCTTTTAACCCCTCTATCTTTCATGCTCTCAATCTCTCTCTTTCCCTCCCTCAACCCCCTCAGCTTTCTCTTTCTCTCTCAACCCACTTTTCTCTCTGCCTGTCTCTCTCTCTCTCTCTCTCGCTCTCTCTTTCCAGAACCCAACAGTAAATCTGCTTCAGCTTCAGCTGAGATTCTCATGGATGTTTTCTGTTCCTAAGCAACCAGGGACAGCCCACCCATGGTCCCCCAAGCGTCGAGTCAAACCCACCAAAATGCCTGGGCCAAGGGGCTGCAGATATGAGCACAGCTCGGGTCTGCAAGCTACCGCGACTGAGGCCCCATGCTGATCCCAATGCGCCGTGAGAGAACATGGCTGTCACTGTGTGCCGCGGAAGAACATGGCTGTCACTGTGTGCCGCGGAAGAACATGGCTGTCACTGTGTGCCGCGGAAGAACATGGCTACTTCCATGCGCTGTGGAAGAACATGGCTACTTCCATGCGCTGTGGAAGAACATGGCTACTTCCATGTGCTGTGGAAGAACATGGCTACTTCCATGCGCTGTGGAAGAACATGGCTACTTCCATGCGCTGTGGAAGGACATGGCTACTTCCATATGCTGTGGAAGGACATGGCTACTTCCATATGCTGTGGAAGGACATGGCTACTTCCATGCGCTGTGGAAGAACATGGCTACTTCCATATGCTGTGGAAGGACATGGCTACTTCCATGCGCTGTGGAAGAACATGGCTACTTCCATGCGCTGTGGAAGGACATGGCTACTTCCATGCGCTGTGGAAGAACATCGCTACTTCCATATGCTGTGGAAGGACATGGCTACTTCCATGTGCTGTGGAAGGACAAGGGTTGGCAGGCCGCTGTAAGAACGTCTAACTGGGTGCAAGTGTCTGTCCAACATTATTACACCAAATACCGTGCCTACATGAAATAAGTATAAATCCGTCCCTCTCATTGCCTTTCCATACTGCCTTTCCCTCCTCCTATCTCCTGTGTTTGTCTCCGTTCTCCACGGTTTGTTCTACCATGTCCAACCCTCTCCCCCCATCTCTCTCTCTCTCTCTCTCTCTGCTGTCTCTCTTCTTGACACCTGATCCACTGCTCTGTGTGAATGGGAGCGGGTGCTGACCGGCCTGAGTGGGGGGGGGGGGGGGGGACTAATGACTGCAATTAGATCCCCAACACGAGCTCCCCCACCTCTCCATGTGCTTTCTCTCACCGGCAAAAACGTGATCGATTGTCTATCAACCGTCCGCCCAGTGCACACACGAATAAACACACAAACTGTCATGTACATGTGTACAGAGACACACGCTCATACTCAAGCACACACACACACACACACACTCAAACACATATACGCACACACACACACACACACGCACTTATGCACACATACACACACAAACACACACACTCACACAACACACACACACACACACACACACACACACACACACACACACACACACACACACACACACTCGAACACTCAGTGCCCCAGTGATGCTGCAGTGGGGTACTCTCACCCCCGTTGCTCCAGTCTCCAACAGCAGTGCTGTTCTGCTGTACAGGGGACCCCTGTACCCCCATTATAGGGACTGTCTCCAGCGCCTCAATGATGGATGGACCCTCAGTAATGTCTGAGCATGGCCACTGTTTCCATCCCCCCCCACAAAATAAAAAACACCCCCCTGGCTCTGGCTCCCTGGCTCACGGCTCTGTACGCTAACAAAGTAACGCCCTGCCTCTAACCACGTTAAAAGCTGCAGGGGTATCTCCAAACAGGGCCATAAAATCCCTGACCCCCCCACGAGCCTGCTTAGCTAGAATCAAGGCTTTCCCCACTCAGGTAATCCACACATTTCTCTTCTTACTCAATGCAAATCGTTCCTTTTCTTTAAAGGCTGTCATTACTGAATCGGTGTCACGGCCCCTCGACAGCTTTCATGAAGCAGAATTTTTTTTTTTTTTTTTACAAAAGGCGGAAACGTAAAAGACACTCCAACTTTAACAGGCCACTGAACATACAGCCAGGTGGCCCTTAACACAGCCCAACTTCCTTAACAACCAGGAATTTAATTGTTTGGGCGTAATACTCTCCAGCGTCTGTTGCCACCCCCCCCCCCCCATTCTGCAGAGAGGACAGATGGGTTGCTGGAATAGTTGCGCACCATGGAAAGCACTGTAAGCCTTATTTCCATAAAACGACCTTAAATGGAGTGCGCTTTGTGCTCAGTGCAGACAACTGTATGAAGATCCTTAAAGCACACTGCTCCCCGCCCCCCCTCCTCTCGGTCCTGTAGCTTTATAAAAAAAAAAAAAAAAGATGGAGACAGGCCGTACTGTCGGGTGTGCGCTAGGCCCTGCTCTTCCCATGAAGCCAGGGGTATGAATTATTGAAAGTAGGCCAAAAATAAAACCGAGAGGTATGCCGACCAGGCACTACTGACTCAAGCAATCCACACATGGGCCACGTGGAGGCAAGGGGCACGTGCAGCATCACACACACACATACACACACACACACACGGGTTTGACTCATACAACAAATACACACACAAAAATACGAACACACGCTACTTGTACAGACATAAACACACACAAATGCACAGCTGAACTAACACACACTGCTGTTAGAACATGCTTCAGGGCTGGACCAAGCTCTCCTTGTTTAAAATAGCCCACCGACCCAAGATCAGCACCACGTCTTCACAGCTCACGGGTACCATCAGAGACAGTAACCCACTCAGACAACTCCCTGTGTAGGAGACCACAGAGAGACCCAGAGACACACAGAGATAGAGGAAAGAGATGGAGGGAGGGAGGGAGGGAGGGAGGGAGGGAGGGAGAGAGGGGAGGACAAATAATGCCCACAGAACAGCTCCACAGCTGAATGCACTGATGTTACCAGAGTGAATGATATAAGAGTTGTTCTGAAAGTTCATTGTTTGCTGTTAGTATATTTTCGTAGAAGAGAATACTTTTCGTTGCTCCGAAACGCGTAAGCTGTCATTCTCAATAGATGATGCTGTCCAAATTCTAATTTTCTTTTCAACTGAACATTTCCGTGGAGTAACACCCCTTTTTTTCCTCTTTTTGCAGAAGAAAACTACTGGACTTCTGTTTTGTGTGTGTGCTGGTACGCTTCATTTAATACATTTTGCTATGTTTTACATTAATCTATTTTATTGCACTTTTTCATTATTAGTCTTTTGCAGAAAAGGGAGAGGAGAGAGAAAGTGGTTTTTAGATGTGTATACTTTCAAAAATAATTATTGAAGTTTGTTAAAACAGAGGTTCGGGGGAGAATTCTCAGGCAACCCCTCAGCCAATCACATCTCACTTCTGTACCTGTTTTCCCATCATGCTTAGCATTTTTGGCATCCGTCCTCCTCCCCATCTCCACCTTCACCCTCTCCTTTCTTTTCCAGACTGGCACCTAATATTAACTGGGGGGGGGGGGGGGGGTTCCCTCACCTCGAGGCTGGATCCCCCCCCCTTTAGACTCCAAGCCCAAGTTCATTATTCTACCACGTTCCTCATCAATAAACTCATTTTAAATGCAGTATCATTGTCTGAGAATTTGTACAACTGAACACAGCAATGGAGAGCTACCACCATGTTACTGCAGCCAGCCTGGATCCCTACAGTACTCACAGAGGCGTGTTTTAATTCTTGTTACTGGGGGACTGGACGTTTAAATCAGCACTGCGATTGTTGTGAAAATGTGTCTGAGCTTTGGCAACGTAAATTATTCTTCGTTGTCCCAGTAGACAGTAGAGCTAACGAGAGTCACACGGAGGAAGGAAGGAGATAGGAGGGAGGGAGGGAGGGATGGATGGAGAGAGACAGCTAAGGACAAAGAGATAACACCAGTGAAAGCTCCATAGTGTCACTGCTGGACTCAGTCCACATCATCTCCACACCTTGTCACAGAAAAAAAAACAAGCACAAATTTGCAGTAGCTGCGACCAGGCCACTCCCACTGCCACACCCCCTTTCAGCCAATTGGCATGAACAGAAACACACACCTTCACACACACACACACACACACACACACTTGACCTCCACGCCAAATTTTAGCCTCCTAGGGCGAAAACTGTGGCCGCCAATGGGTGGGGAAATGTTTGTGGACCGACCAACTAACCGACAGGGCGAGCTATAGAGCTGCTGGTCGTGGCTAAAAATAAATAATAATAATAATCGGTGATCCTGTCCATGGAACAGAGAGTGAAGAATGCCTCAGCTCCCCATCATGCAGGGAAAGAGCTCGGCAGGAACTCTGGCATGCCCACACATAGCCAAGTAAACAACCAGGACATCAAATGCCTCTCCAGCCAATTATAACCCTGATAATGGCGGCTAGCGAAAAGCGGGGCCAAGGAGCGAACTTGCTCCCGCGTCCTGCTGCTTCTACCCTGAGACGACCGTGAGAAACAGAGGCGACTCAGAACCATTTATCTTCGAGTGTCATAGTGGTTTGTCCTGCATGCGAGGCACCATTCAGGACCTTAACAATAGACCGAACACATAGAGACAGCAGAGTTTTCATTAATGATACAAGAAACAAGGCTAGTCAACAGATAATTAAACACACACGCACTCAGATACACACACATAGAACAATGTTAGACAAAACAATGGAAAAATAAAAAAATATATATGTATGACTATTAATTAACTAATAAGAAGTTGTCTTTTGCCTATAATACAACTTTATCCTTTCGTGGAATGTTGTTATACAGGCTTTGTTCTATAGGTTTCAACAGAGATACTGTATAAGTTTTGGAAGCATAACAGAGGAACGCTGCTTATCCCTGGCTCCACCTAACACCGTCCAATAACGTGCTCTAATTTTCAGACACTTCACATAACTGAAACTCTACGCCGTCCTCAGCTTTCACAAGATAATGGTGTCTGCCAAATAAATAAATAATAAATAAAGAAATAAATAAAGAACTAAAGAAAGAAATAGTAATAATAAAAGAGATTAATGAGGCAATTAACCATCGTCATCTGGACTGAAAATGGCAGGGAGAGAAAACAAACAGACAAAAAAAGGCATAATTACGGCTGTCTCCGCCAACAGCCATACGGGTCTTGCAACATGCGTGCTGTCACATTCAGCGCGTTGACAGGGGGAGGACGCAGCGCGCGGGAACAGGTGCACGGACACGCACAATGCGCCTTCCGAAAAGGAGCTGATTGTGATGAATGTCTCGCGGGGAACAGATGCGGAGTTTTCCCGACCTTCTCTGAAGATGAGCAATCAGCCGTAATGATTTCGGAGGAACGTTTATCACCTGTCTGCCGCTTCGACGGAGGAAGCAAAGCTAGAATTAAGCGCAGGGAGGGGGCAGAGGAGAGCGCTAATGAAGATATCTCTTCAAAAATACGAAACGACTAATGAGTCTGCTACATTGCCATATTTTAATATGAATGTACTGTGATTATGACTTTTGGTGATCGCGAAGACTACTGTGCAGCTAAATGAAGACTGCACACTCCAATCCCCCCAGCCAATTTGCTGAAATTTCCCCACGAATCATACAGCCTTGCGAGAATATCTGAACATTTTAAATGAGAACAGGAAAATGTAATGTCATGGCAAGAGGAAATGGACTGAACTGTCAGGGACTTTGCCAAAAACGAAGAAAAGATATACAACTAACGCTCAACTAAGTCTCACGCATATCTTCCCGTCACCAGAACGCTAACACATCAAGATTTTTGTTAAGTAGTTCAGTACAATATAAATAGTGTTTGTAAAATAGTGTTACAACAACAGACCTCTTGGGTGCTTAACTAAAATGTTTCCATTCTTTGTTTCATCCAATGCCCTTTACAGAAAAGCTACCTAACTATTACCAGGGAGAGCAGTTGCCTAACATCATCAAAAATGTATTATTTATCTGTGATGTAGATAAGGATAATATTAAATCCTCCCACTTCATAGCTGTCAAATTAACTTCACCAAACTTTGTACTGTGCTTTTAAGGCTACTTACATAATATGTTCTTGTCAATATTGCCTTGAAATAACAGAAAGAACAGTCCTACTCATGGGACTCTTTCTCTCAGGGACTGAAAGCCCATAACCAGGGTTGCAAATCTAGGGTATTTTTTTTCCTCCAAATGTAGGCGATCTTTGCCAGTTTTATACTGGAGGACTCAGAGTTAAAATGTTTAGGAGTGCTTGACAGAATTAAGAAAGGATTTTGCAAGGAGGCACTGGGGGGGGACAGTCTTGAAGATGTGTATGGGAGCCAAATAAAGATAGGGGTTTTTCGGGATGTTTTAGGGAGATGAAAATTGCAGACGTGATAACTGCGCTCAGGCCATAGGCACTGTGTGCCTGGCGGGACAGCCAAACTAAAGCTGCCATTTTCACATGGTATGCCCACACCAGAAACCACAATTATGTACAATGGGAAGGGAGCGGTTCAGGAGTAGATCTACCACGGCTGATAATATAACCAGTCAGGTGGGGTAGAAACTGGCAAGTGATATGTCACAAATCCAACCCTGCTGACCAATCACATAGCAGGGGGAATGTCACATGATGGCAGCAGCATGTGGGTGATGTGGAATGTTAGCTGTAATAACAATGCTATTTTTATAATTTTATTTATTTATTTATTTATTTATTACATTTTTAAAAAAAAAAAAAAGTGAACAAAATTCTCTGCAGAAGGAAGAAAAAAAACGCCTTTGTAACGCTTTGACAGAGACGCCTGTTCGATCAGCACCCAGGGGAAGAGGATTCCACTGTGCAAATGAGCAGGCGCCGCACGGGAACAGGAATTAGGAGCGCTGTTTGCTGCTCGACCCTCTGCATAATTGATGGGTCCCTGCTGTCTTTATCTGCATCGGCGGCTGCTGCTGCAGGCCCTTCCCATGTACCCCAGCTGCTCTGACACGTCAAGGTCAACAGCGGAAAAAGACATGGCGGACCACATCCCCCGGACCCTGTGTGGCCTAAAACAGTTTTCTACAGCCACTTGCACCTGAATCCATTAGGTGATTTGAGGGGGGATTCCATCCCCCTTGTTAACAAATTGACCAAAATGCATCCCCCTTGTTAACCTGCCATCCCCATTTTACACGTGTGTGTGTTGGTTGGTGGTGTGGGGGCAGGGGGGTGCTCCCACTGGGCCACCCCCCCCCATTAAAAATTAACAAATCACCTGCTGCCTGAATCACTTTAGCCAATATCCAGCTGTGGTCATTTTTGCACGCTACACATTAATGCAGCAGGGCCTTAAGTGAGGGAATTTAGGGGAAGTACCTTGCTAAGGTAGTGGCCCTATCTGGGAAATGAACCCACCCCTTTTGAGTTACAGGCCCAGTGCTACACTGCTGCCAACTTTCCCTTCAGTGTCAGCTCTCCAGGACTGGCTAATCCCAGTCCTGGAGACCTGCAGGACGCGCTAATGTCCATTGCCGCTCTGCAATTTATTGATCGTTAAGCACAGCTGATTACACAATTATCTCACGTCACCTGGTTTTTGGATGCCACTGAGCTGGCTTCCTGATTCTAAGATGGAAAAACCCGGTAGCTCTCCTGGAGCAGAGGCTAGTGTATGTCTTTGGGCAAACACAGAAGCCATCCTACTTCTCCCCTGCACCACTGACCCAATTTACAACATGCACGATTCTGGCACATTCTCTGAGGTATCTCTGTGTCTCTTGCTCGCATGGGAATTTACTTAATTAATAAAATCGACAAAGGCAGACCATGGCTAACGTTTCTGCAATTTAACCAGTTTGTCTAATTAATAGATATATTCATATGTATGTAAGTATGTATGTATATATGCATGTATGTATGAAAATAACGCAAGTATGCATGTATGTATGTATGAAAATAATGCAAATATGTGTGTATGCATGTATGTATGAAAATAACACAAATATGTATGTATGTATGCATATACGTATGAAATAATGCAAATATGTGTGTATGTACAGTATATATGAAAATAATGTAAATATGCATGTGTGTCTGAGTGTATGTATGCATGCATGCATGTATGTATGTATGTATGAGTATATGTATGCTTGTATCTACGTATATGACTGATATGTATGGACTGAGTCATGCAACAAAAGAAGAACCTTTCGTCAGATTCCTTCCACACTCGACCTGCCTTTGGCTCTTCTTGCCATTGGGGGAATTCATTTCCACCTCAGTCTTTTCACACGCTGTTAGACTCACCCGGCTGTCAGGTTTGAAATTCTCTCCCACCCCAAGTGCGGTGCATGAAAGTGGCTGGAAAGTACAGGAGATAAGTACCCTAATAAAATAAAGGCAGAATAAATGTGACTGTTCTTGTGGTTTTAGCACAGTTTTCACGGCTCCCATCCTGAGACACCATGGCTCAGCCTACTGGAAAACCAGACCACTTGAGATCGCTTTAAAGACTCAACTTTTACCACCAGATTTTACTCAAACAAAGACTCATAAAATAGAAGCAGGAAGTGGTGGCGTTGGACCTCACACAAGTAGTTGGAAAAGTAACCCAGATTTTCTCAATAACAGTGCTACCTCAAATCTAAAATGCATGCAAGAATATAGGTCATACATATGTGGGAAATCTTTTCTGGAGGAAGTCATAAACTTTACTTTTCCAGCCAAAAATCCATATTTTCACTGATGTCAATCTGTATATCATCGAGCAGCACCATTTTCACACTACAGGATGTGACATATAGCAGGCTGAGCCACATGGGCCTGTAAGGGCTTCACCTAGCCTTCTCCCACTGCAGCCAAGCTTCTTCTGGGTTGAGTTTCTGGCTTCCGCTTAATGTTTAGGGGCGCATTCAGTCGGAGGATGCACCAAAGTGTGTCTTCAATCTTCCTCCATTTTTTCAAACCCCCCACCCCCCACCCCGCCCTCCTAAATCAAAATATAGCTTGATTACTCCCACTTGAGGTCCAGGACTGTGCAGACATGGTGGGAAAAGCTCTTTTTTATAAACTTGACAAGTGTAGAGAGGGCCTGAAACCAAACAGTCGGGTTTGTGTCTGATTGGAGACCCTATTATTCCCCTACGATTATTCCCCTACAGAAACACCTGTCCCCCACTAATGCTTGCCACCAAAACATCGGAGAAGACGCCCAAAAAGCACTAAAAACTAGCGTTTTCCTGATGAGCCGGCAGAGAAATATGTAGCCCAGAGAAGAAAATGTGTGGGTGTTGGAGGATCGATCTTCATTTTTTAATCCATCCGGAGACCTGACCCTATTCAAATATGTCATATTGGCACATCACCATTTCACCTTTTATGAGGATGGAATATTTATTCATAGAACCCGGACCGCTGCTGAAATTTTGATAAGAGACCTTTGTCCACAGCCACATCAATATGAATTATATTCAGACAAAACCCTCCATCCAACACATTCCTCCAGGCCAAGTATGGCCGCGATCGTCCCGTACGCGTGATCGATGAATCACTAAACAATTTTAGCATCCTGCTCCACTGCTGCTCTGTGCACTCATACAGCCAATGGGAGAACTATTCCATTTTTTTAAACACATATACATATTAAATTTTTCAAATGTAATGTTTTTCATTGTTGCCTTTGGCAACTCTACCCTGGTGGCAAGGCCAGTAAGGGACCACTGAATTCAGTTAAATATAATCGACCCTGCAGTCACCTGGTTCGGCCTCTTTGGCTTACTAGTTCAAATACTAGAATTAGTTGTTAAAAAGGGCGTCTGAGGTAGAAGCTCAACCTTTGTGTTTAATGTGTCGTTTTTCAGTTAGCACATCTATGTCGAAGAGTTATACCTTGTGGTGATTTAATTATTTTTGACGTAAATATAATAACAGTTTCACCTTCTCAGAATCATATTGTCATACATTTATCTGTGGTAGCGACTTGAATCTTGTGGTTGGTAAAAACATTTTTGCTCAATGAGCAATTAACTGTTCAATCCAAATACAACCAAATACACAACATACTTTAGGCCCCCTCTTCATACATGAGATATTATAATGGAAAACGTGAATGTTTTTAATTAGTACGGCATGAGGTCCTTAATAGTGGTCACATGATTCCTCTACAATGAACAGCACTACATGAAGATCAAATGACTACAGCTGAAGACGTCTCCAGATATATAATTAATGCACATTTGCAAAGGCATGAATGTAGATTTGAGGCTTGTGGTTAATGAATTCTTTCTTGTTATTTTGTTATTTAGTTAAAATGTTTTCCCACCCTTCCCCATAGACGAGATACTAATAACAAAAATATGCTAAATATTACTGCCTTCAGCCATCAATACAAAAACCCCTGCGTGTCTGCTCAGTAGAAAGACATCTCCAGTTACATAATTAGTGTATCGTTGTAAAGGTATCAGTTGTAAGAAGTTGAGCATTGTGGTTACAGGCCAGTTTTTTTGTTTGCATTGTGTTTGTTGTTTTGTAATTCAAAGATTGCTTGCCTGGTGTTCCGGAAACCCCCCAGCAAAAACCCTTCTAACTCTCTAGCTCCTCCCAATCCCCTCCCACCCCTACCCCTTCCCATAAATGGGACACTATAACCCAATACATTACTGTTATTAAATTAGTCCAGTATGAAGCCCTTAATCTTTGGTTTGGAATCTCTCCACATGCACAGAGCTTAAGCCATCCTCCTCTGACATCCCCAGATATATAATGAGCCCTCTGTTGTAAAGACATCTACAGCAGATACCTGGGCCTTGTGGCTTATGTATGATAAAGGGTTCAATCAGACACACTCAATAGATTATGCCTGTTCAATCAAAACACACTGCGTTACAACCGGGTTTTCTCTGAGCATGCTATATCTCGCTGTGTCTCTGGGATTGTGCCGTTTTCATTTTAAAAGATGACTGCACATGCCTTTAAAGAGGCTAAGGTCTGTTTCAATGGAATAGTTAATGTCCATCACAAGACAACGACCGTCATCCAAACAAATGAGCTCAGACTCATATGCAGTTTCATCAAAACTGACTTTAGTGTTTTTAAGGGCATATATACTACATATTACAATGAAAAGAAACCATTCCAAATGTTTGCTTACCTCCAGTAAAATACTAAATACAAAAAAAAAAACTAATTTTGTAATGTTAAGTCTTCTTATATTGAATCGCATACGTCCTTAAAGGCGCTAAGTGAATTTGATTGAATCTAACCCAAAGCCTTTGCTGGCCATGTGGCTTAGGCAGCTGTGAGGCAGGTGTATATGGTGGGCGCCATGCCTTCAGCCCTGTGCCCAGAGTGAGAGGCATAGCGTCAATGTCCTTGGGATTCTCTTGACAGGGGCGAAGCAGGCGCCCACCTCACAGACTCCATTTCAGAGCCATTAACTCGCCACCGACAACAAGTAATTGCCGCGTACGCTGCAGTGGCTGAACTGTCATCGATCCAGTTTACACGCCAGCTGTGAAGCAATTTTACACGCGCCGAGAAATGAGAGAGAGAGAGAGAGAGAGAGAAAGGTGGGGGGAGGGGGCAAAGGAAGAGAGGGAAGGAGAGAGAGAGAGAGAGAGAGAGAGGGAGAGAGAGAGAGGCAATCATAATACCATTACAACCCGTCTGGACAGACAGTGGCAGTTTGCACATCTATACATATATTTTTTTTTTCCTCAGTGAAATATGCTTTAAAAAATGTAATTATTGTGAAAGGTGAATAAATATATATAAATAATTTAATTCCTTTTACATCGCTTAGCTCCAAAATCCCAACCTGTGGGAAGCCACATTCCAAAACAAAAGCAGCAAGGAGATAAAAAGACCTCCGGGATGCATAACACAAAGAGACACCCGGCTCCAACAGAACAAGCGCATTCACTGCGGACGATGAACCGCGAACATGAATGCAGGAACCTGGGAGTTTATTGTTCCCAGCGCTCACTTGGTCTCCCTGCCAACAGGTTAGCGCAGTGGTGCCAGCCCGATGAAGTGTCATGCAGCCTGATCTTCCGGGCCATTCGGAGCCTGATAACGCATTACCGTCAGCCGCTAACGTCGCTGAACGCAGTTCCCCCGGAAAGCTCGCTCACCCGCATGCCTTCGATTCGTGAAACATTCATGCAGCCGTTCCTTGTCGTATCAAATGTGCCGCTCGTAGACCGAGAGGTAAACTAAAGCGGAATTTCATTATTCTACTTGAATTATTCACCAAAACAAATCCTGACACAAATACTTTCAAAAAATGTCAGGAATGCAGAGTAGTAAAACCTGGGTAATTTTGATGACCCCTATATATATTTCCTCCATGCTATGTCATAAGTTACCTAATTCTGAAACAGTGGAATTGCCCTGAGAGCAAAGAGGGCTACATTCAATAAAATATCTCTTTAAAGGCATATGCTATTCCTTTTGAAAACGAAAACAACACACTCCAAGGACATTTCTTCTTGCCTCAAATAAAATATGGCACTCTCCAACAAAATGAAGTAACACAAAGGCTGTTCTGACTGAATTGCATAAGTCCGTAAACAGAGTGTGTTTGCAAGTGTGTTTTTGATTGGATATTGCCCAAAGATCTGAGAAATTTCTAATAACCAAACAAATGAGAAGGCTTTCTTTCTAAACAGGGCGGTAGGGTGCTGTTATATTCTCTCAGTCAGACTGCTCATAATTCAATCTATCTAGCAGAAAATCTAGCAAAGTGATACATGGGAACTGTAAATCCAAAAAAACAAACTGAGACGCCATTTAAGCGACGATTCCACCCCACTCTGAATCACCAGGGCCGGAATACAGCGCTTGGAACAAAACATTTTGTCAACGTCTTTTATTCTCACTGACAAGTGTGAATGTTTAATTTCTTTCAGGGGAATTGCGTTACAAAGGGTAACAGATACATCTGAAATTGAACCATGGAGACTTTGATAATAATTTATCCCACTTTCATCCACAAATAGGAATCTAATGCCATAAACATCTACTGCGGAGTAATAAAATATCTCCAGAGATGATGTACTAATAAGACCAGAAAAAAACTAAGAGAGCTAAAAAAAAATAATAAGCAAATAAGCCTTAAGTATATATATTCCCACCATCTCACCCCGAAAAATATGAATTATAAATCAAGAGCGAGACCCAGACAGAAGAGACTCTAGGACCCTTAGCAGTTTCTGAATAAAATTCTTGAGGAAAATTCATTAAAACATGACAATAAAATTCCAACTGGTGCCAGAGTCGTTGTCTCAGAAATCACAAAGAAAAGTTTTATGAGGAAATAATGAATTATGCACAAAAAAAAGCAAATTCATAAAAACAAAATCTTAAGAATGAATACGTCCATGGCAAAGGTATTACCAATTCTGAAGGATCTTTGCAGGGGACTGATCCACCTCCTAATGTCCCTATTTCTGCCTCTTTAAAGACTAACAGACACACCCCTACCCACCCCCCCTCCCCCCCCACCCACCCCCCCCCCCCCCCACCCCCGAATTTAGAGCTTGCATATAGCCAGTTCCATCTCTTCAGAGATTCACAGTGGAGCCAGATAAGGAATGACTCAATTAAGGCTCAGTCCGCTGACGGCTAATAAGGCGATGCAACCAAGCCCAGCGTGGAAACCCCTTAAGCGGTTTCCTCACAATGTGAGAGGACATGATTGCGCGTGATCGGCGCCAAAAAAAAAAAAAAAAGTGTGCTGTAGCACTCAGTGGAAAGCTGGTGATCCCCATGACCCAGTTTCTCTTGTGAGAGACGGGAAGACATTTCCGTGTGCTGCTCAGGACAAAGTGAGACGGATAAACGGGGGGCTAGAGTCTGAGGAATCCGCTTTTCTCCCCCGTACAAAACAGGTGGCATGCCTAGCAGGCTCTCACCATGGCCAGAGTAGCAGAGTAGCGCAGGGCTTCTGTCGCTCAGTGTGGCACACCCCCCCCCCCCCCACCCCCCCCCCCCCCCCCGGCCTCATAATTTCTGCTTCTTTACGGGAAGCTGAGAAAATTCCAATCACCGAGAGAAGATTTGGGGATGTGCTGTAGGAGCATTAATTCAGCCTTTCGGGCTGTTGTTGGTTTTTTTTTTTTCCTTCTTCTTTCCTTTTTCGGGGGGGGGGGGGGATGGGGGTGGGTGGAGGGTGGAGGGGATGGTGGGTGCGTAAACCTGCCCAGATTTGCTCGGTGGTGTGAGACCGCTGTCTAAAACCTAAGAGGATCCAGGGACAACAGACAGTTGGATAAAAGGAATGGTTGTGCAGGAAACGCGCCTAGAATATCAACAGGCCGCGGCTGGTTTAGGCTCTCATACCCATGATGCAAAGCACGCCACGGAGAAACGTGCAGATTGATGTAATGTGCTCAATTTTGCAAATCATGCCATTTAGAGTTGAACAGAGGCTTGGAGGGGAATTGTACTGAGATGGAGACCTGAGAAGGAATGAATAAACTGAGGAGAACAAACAAGAGCTGGAGGAAGGGAACGACCGAGAGCAGCAGAGAGAGAGAGAGAGAGACCACAGGGGAATGACTGGAAGAGGAAGAGTGGAATGGAGGAGGAGGAGAAGAGAGGAAACATATTATTATGCGAGTGTGTTTAAGACGGTGAGAAATCAAGAGAAAGAGAGAATGATGGGGAAATGGGAAGAGACTAAAACCAAAGACAGAATGAAGGGAGGGAAAAATAAAGGCGAAAGAGAGAGAGAGTAGGAGAGGAACAGAGATAGAGAGAGAGGGTCATGGGACAGAAACAGTGGGGGCTGACAGGTCTCTCAGCAGTGCTCTTCTCTCTGCTGCAGCAGTAATTGGTTGTGACAGACGAGGACAGCATAGACGGCGTGCTGCAACTCTTTGGAGGACAGATCTGAGCAGCGGGACATTTCAGACTCACAGATCCAAGATGTGGGGGGGGGGGCAGTGCAACGTGAGGACTGCCAAGCAGTGTGTGTGTGTGTGTGTGCGGGAGAGAGAGAGAGGAAGAGGGAGAGAAGGAGAGAGAGAAAGAGCATATGCATCTGTCTTTGTATTCATTAATGTGTACGCTTAACGTGTGTGAGCGTGCGCTACGTGTATGTGAGCGTGTGCAATGTGTGTGTGGTTATGTCTCTGAAAGAGCGTGTGTCTGTGAGCGTGTTTAGTGCATGCGCATGCATGCGTTTGTGTGTGTTATTTGTGTGTGTGTGTATGTGTGAGTGCGGTTAGCGTATGTTTGTGTATACCTTTTTTTACATGGATGTCCCGTGTGTATGTTTTCAGAGAGGTGGCAGTGAAAGGAGCAGATTGCTGCCGGGCTCTTTCGCCATTATATAAGCCCTGTGACATCACCGATCATTCCTACACCATGCACAGCGAGAGTGGGCCTTCATCCTCCTAAAGCAATCCTATTTTTTGGTGCTGCAGGGGCACAGTGGTCAAAATTAGGGGATATGGGCTTTACAACTCAAGGGTTCCATTCCCAGTGCAGCACAGGGGCACTGTGGTACACCTGAGACGGGTCTGTAACGCCGATTCTAATTTCCCAGGTAAGGAAGTCCTGCTGTGCCCTTAAGCAATGGTACCCCATCACAAGTCGCTCTAGCAAATATCCAGCTGTATAAATAGATTGTGCTTTATGAAAAGGCAGCTATGTTAGTCACCTTGGATAGGGACTATGTCCCTAAATTGTAAATGTGAGGGTACTTCATAGCTCTTAGGTTCATAATTAAGCTCATAACAGTACGCCTGCCATTCAAACCCAAGCCACTGGGAAAACATTCCCTTACAGGTGAGAGGGCCAATTACATTATTGAAAAGCACTGGAAAGGACACAATGCTTTAATTAAACAACAATTAAACACAATCAGATCACCCATTACCTGAATCTAAGCTCTTTTTTGAAGGTAAGAAATGTACTTTGTTTTTCCTGAACAGAGAGGTATCCTTGTCACGTCTGAGCTCAGAGGTTAATGTGGGAAATCAAAGGTTATCAGCAATGTGAACAGCAGGCCTTATCAGCCCCTGCCTGCAACTCCCAGGAGAGACTAAAGCAGACATGCTACAGCGCCATGTCTGTGCTCAGCTAATTACGCGGAATACAGCGGACACACACACACTTACACCGTCATATATACACACACATAAAACAGACAAACACACACACACACACACACACACACACACACACTCACACCGTCTATATACACACACATAAAGACAGACAAACACACACATACACACACACACACACTCACACCGTCATATATACACACACAAAAAGACAGACAAACACACACTCACACACACACAGACACAGACCGTCATGCATACACACATATAAAGACAAACATACACACACACAAACACATGCACTGAAAACACATGCATACTCACACACACACACACACACACACACACACAGATGACAAACAAATTACAAAAACATCTGCGGCCTTGCACACACAAATGCACAATTTCACACATGCACAGCTATTTCCCATACATGCCAGACAGGCCCAGGAAGCCTAATTTTACCATGCAGAGTAATAATGGGACCCAATGCATCCCATGAGATGGCTGTCTATAACATCACAGATCCAACGGCATGTTTCACAGCTGGAAACACGACGACTAATTTACTTTCTCCCACAGCTCAGAAGTTTTATGGTCGTTACAAGCAGCTATACATTTTTGCTTATTGGCCTACCACTATTTTGCCTACCGTTGTGCGTGTGGGCCTGTATGTATTTTTTATTTACAGAAACACACACACACACACACACACACATTCCCCCATACCTCATCAGAAGGGCTCTCCCTTAGAGCACGGGGGGAGGCAGATAAGAGCGGCCCACCAGCTGTGGAAGTGTGGCCAACAATGGCACCAGAAACTAACAACACCCCTATCTGATGGAGGGATTCTGCTGTAAATGAGAGAGAAAGAGTGAAAGAGAGAGAAGAGAGAGAGAACCTATGCTAACGAGATGAATTTTCTAAAACACTAATTCCTGCAACAAAAATTTATTTTATTTTGGTAAACACCTACTCCAGTCATCATTGACTGAAAATTTCTCAGCCATACATCAGATCCTGTTGTTTGAAAATGCAGGTGCACAATTATCCATTCCCAACATCGACATGTCTTTTTGGCCATATATGTCAGTTTTCTGACCTCCCTCTTAAACAGTTTCCCCTATGTCATGACAAACATTCAAATATGTTTTGCATTTGTGACACAGTTATCCTTTTTGTAACGTAAGAGCAAAATTTAGACCTAAAGTTACCAACCACTGAAGTGTATTTTCTGGATAAATCTATCATTAGCTAATGACAGACCTATATTGAAAATTCTGTTGAACGTAACTTACATAACTCGGTCCTCATTTCAGCCTTTACTGAGCAAGTAAGAGTACTACTTTTTTAACTACTTCCTGTGTCACCAGACTCTGCTTCCTTTCAATGTTTAAAGTCAGGAAGCCAGTTTGTCTGGAGTGGTTTTTCATGGTGAAATGACGAAAAATGTACCTCATGCAATTAGTTTGTTCCTTCTTTTTGTCCCAAAAAGTCTTCTGAGTGTCAGTACAATGGAACTCAATGGCAGTTCCCCCCCCCTCCTTTTTTTTAAATTGATGGTACAAGACTTCACTTGTCTGTATGGATGAATTGGTCTTTTATAGCCAGGACTGTTGCTCTCCTCCCTCAGACGAGATTGGATTGGATTGTGCCGGTATCTCTGCTCTCCGTCTGGGCTGCCATGGTGGCTCTGGGGCTGCAGTATTTTATTATCAGATCCCCTGGGCTCCCGCGGTAATGGAGGCTCCCTGGTCTGGATCGGCACGGCCCCCATTATTCGCTCCTCCTGCGTCTCCAGCACACCACTGTACCACCCCCCCACGCCCCCCCCCCAAACTCCCTCCGCCCTTCCCATTTGTGAAAATGACTCTCAGCCAAATTGAGTTATCCAGTCAAACCGTGCAATACACTTTACGAAAAGATCTGCGACAACGTTGCGCGCAGGGCCATTAATATTTCATCGTTCTGTAGTCCTGATGGGGGGGGGGGGGGGGGCAGGGGGGGCAGGGGAATCCACATACAGCCCACTTGTCTTTGCCTTGATGCTGGTGATAGGATGGATAGCTTTTTCTCAAAGACAACAGTGAGGAACAGTGGTTACTGCTCTAGACGAGGTAGCAGCAGATGGTGCAGTGCATTATGGGGGTGTAGTGGTCACTGAACTACAATATGGGCCAGTACTTTTTAGTGCATTACACAGTGGGGGAGTCAAAGTTGAAGCAGAACACTATGAGGTGGGTAGCGGTTACTATACTGCTCTATGAAGGAGCTGTGGTTAGTTAAATACACGATGAGGGAAGTAGTGCTTACAGAACTACACTAGGGCATAGTGGTTAGTGCCCTAGACAGTGGGAGTGTAGAAGTTAGTGCACTAAACAGTGGGAGAGTAGAAGTTAGTGCACTAAACAGCGGGAGAGTAGAAGTTAGTGCACTAAACAGCGGGAGAGTAGAAGTTAGTGCACTAAACAGCGGGAGAGTAGAAGTTAGTGCACTAAACAGAGACACAGACCTCTTTAGTAACTGCACTGGAAAGCCTGTTCTCAGTTAGCTCAACAAGTGAAGACATGGAAATGTTTGCTGACTGAAGCCAATGCAAAACATGTGGCTCTCAAGGCCAGACTGAAGAAGTATGTGTAGTATTTTGGGGCAATAAAAGAGTTAGTTCCTGTATTTTCACTCAATTTACCACATAAATTGAGTGAAAATACTGTGCAGATTTACTGTTGTTTAGTTAGCTAATCGATAATGGAAGTTTACCTTAGTCTGTCTTGAATGATGAAATAAATCGGTGACCTGAACATGAGAAATCCCTCCACTCAGGAGCAGAGAGGAAACCGTTCCAATGACGTGGGGAAAGGAAATAAATAAATAAATAAATAAATAAATAAATGTCACAAGGAACAAAAATCCATTATGACAAGCAGTAGTCCTTTCAGCTAGAAAGGGGGACAAATTAATGAGTCCATTAGCACCTACCACATAAAAAATACAGAAAAGCTGAAAGACCAAAATTCAAATCCATTACAGCAGGGAGAATTCACAATGGAAATTATGCACGCTGTCTACCTCTCTCTCAGGACCACGACCCTTTGTTTACGGAGAGCTTTTTTGGAGCGGTCTAGCTGTAGACTTTAAAAGGCTGGGATTTATCTCTCTCCAGGGATACCAACCTGCAGTGAGAGCATTGGACTCAGCATTTTTCCCTTATTTTTTTCTAAATTGAGTTGTAATTAACTGTCTCATTTATTACGTTTCATGTTTCTTGTTTTTTTTTTTTTTTTTCATCAGGAGAAGAATAATAAATTGACGCTGCGCAATGACACGGCCAAACAATAGCGTTGACGCCAAAAAAAAAAGGCTTAAAAAAAAGAATTTTGGTGAAATGGCTTCTCTTTTTTATTCTCCACCTCCTTGCTCAGCTCATGCCATCTCCCCTAAAGTCCTGCCAACATAAAAGCTCTCACCTTTCATTTATTTCCTTTCTAACCAGACTGTCGCCATGGCGACCCCTATCCCAGAAGGATGAGGCCGATCGCGATCGGGGGGGGGGGGGGGGGGGGGGGGGTTGGGGGGTAGAGTCAAGCCATTTCATAAAATGTCGTTGCATAACAACTCCTTAAATCCCACACCTAATCAAAAAAGCATGAGTCTGAGAACGGGAGCAGGGCTGGTTTAAGGTTTGGCCTGTTGGTCCTCGACGCTTCAGCTGGCAGCTTCTCACATTCTCCCGAAGACACAGCTGGAGCACAGACAGTAAGGGAAACAGCAGAACTCAAACAGGCACTCAAGACCATTTCACCATGGGTGTGCATAAACGGCGCATGCTGGGGCATGGCTGGCCAGAGGGGGCGCTGTTGAGCAACAAGTCAAGTGATACCCTGCTGGCTGAAACCCTACCCTTTTTGGGCAAATCCTACAGCCAATTACATGCCCCCAACTGAGGCTCTCAGCTACGATTCGATCCCAGATCCTTGGGGTGCCTGGCTGCATTAGGACCCAAGCCCCATGACTATCCCACAAAATATATTTAGCCAGTTTAAAAGACTGCCAAAGTCAAAAGTAACACAACAAAGTGAACAAACAAACAAACAAACATAAAACCACTTTCAATTATGCACCCCCCAGTGAGGCTCGGTCATGATTCAGTTCCTGTTCCTGAGGCGAATCGCAGCGTTATGACAAAAGCCCCATGAAAACCTCACAACATATATTTAACTGCTTTCAGCAAGTGCCGAAATAAAAACGCTGTGTTTGACACAAAATGAAAGGAGCAAGAAAGAAAAAAGCTAAGGATAAAGCATATTGACTTTAGATTGTATCTAAGACCACAGGGTTCAGACCAGTCTGATGTGTGCCTGTACACAGATCCATTTGGATGGTAAGATGTTTGCTTTTCCCTCCCCTAAAAATCCCACTGGTGACAAGTAATCGGTCACTAATATTAAGTGCGTATATCATTAGCGGTGTAAGGGTAATTCATAAAGTCCCCCTGGTAAATGCATGTAAAAAAGACAAGATAGGCTGGTGCCAGGAAACCTCATCCCATAATACTCCATAATGGATCTACAGCGTGTGGACTGTCTTCATTTTATGTGAATAATTCAGCAGTTTAATAGATAACGCTGTTCACCGTGCCCGCACCCCTGACAGCGAACGCAAAGCGAGGCCCTGCTGTGGCTCAGAGAGGACGGAGAGGAAACGTAGAAATGCAGAAGCACATCCTGCTGGAAAACCAGATCTCTCATGCGAAAATGGCAATATCCACAGCTTTGGCCCGACGCTGCTCCCGTTGTGCCTTCACAGAAGGAGATTTGCTCTCAGAAATTTTCAGGAGAGACCCGCAGAGCGACAGGCACTATAGATTATACACTAGAGGTGAGTAAAATCATTCACTGCGTTGAGGGGAAGTCAAGGTAAATGAGAAATCATGAATGCAAACACCAAAGAAAAGAAAACCTGGTCAGAAAATAGGAACAGTCACTGCAAACTGACATGGATACCAAACACTTTTCCGTTTGCTAAAAAACCAGTAAGCAACACCTGGAAAAATGACCAGTGAAGTGAATCTGTACCTCTGTGATCCAGTCTCAACAAAAACCACATTGCAAAGCTGATACTCATGGTAGGTCACTCGTTATATAGATAAATACGCCAGCAGCTGGAGGGTACTTCCCCTGGAGGTTTGGAGCTGTTTTGATTGAGTGTAGCGGTTCATTGTCTTGCCTAATTCATATTGTGTCGCTCGTGATCTGTCATACCACATACAGCATGTGTGCCGGCAATTCATCCTAGTCAAGTGCGGAGAACACACTCACGAGCACCACAACTCACTGCACAGATGACACTCGATGGCTGATGACCTATGACCTCAGAGCCAGTGATGTCACCATGCCTGTATCCCAGCACACACTGGAGACTGTAAAAAATGCCGTCCATCTCAAATGTGATGCTAACAGCCACACTAACAGTGGACCGTTAAAGGTTAAAGGGCTGTTTGTGTCTTCACAGGACCATGTCTCCATTTCCCTAAGCCAACGACCAAAGGCACATGAGATGTCGTTCTTTGTCATTTTAACCATTTTGCAGCGGGGTTTGGGTATATTAGAACAAAAATGCACTGCCTTTAAATGCAAGAATCAGATTTATTGCACTTCTTCTAAAAATTGTTCACTCACACTGTGATATCCTAGTACACCCTCACACCTGCGCTTGAAATTATTAAGTGGTCTATTCTGCTGTGATATGTTTTTTTTTACTATATTTTAGATATGCAATTTGCAATTTAAAAGTAATCTAATATTAATTAAAACATGCAAAGGAGGTCATTAAAACTTGTTTTGTGGAGAATTAATACTTCTGAAGAACCAACCTTAAAATTAATTCTGCAGCATAAGGGCTGAACTAGATATTGCTCACAGCACCCTATTCCTGCACACATTCATTACAGGCCTTCAGAACCAGAAAAATGCTCTGAGCATTAAAAACCGACATCTAACAATCTTTCATTTTTATCTGTGAGAGGCCACTCTCCCTTACAAAGCGAGCCTGTGCGCAAACAAAACTCCTCGCAGGCTCTCGCATCAAATCAAATCGAATCAAATCTGAATCTAAATCTTATTTGTATAGTGCATCTCACAAAACTTTGGCCTCGCTGCTCTTTACAGAGCTCTCTGCCCTAAAGCCCCATGAAAACAAGCCTATGGCAACACTGACAAGAAAGAAAACTCCCTGGATGGAATAAAATGGAATAAACTTTCAGAAGGATTGGAAAAGGTTTAAGAGGGGCTCCCACCCTCCTCCAGGCTGGAGAAGGCCAGAAGAGAAAAGAAGAGGTGAAATGGCCCTGAGCTCCTGCCGTATGTGTCATAAATTCTTCATCACGTTTACGCTCCCCTCACAGCAGCCAGCTGCAGGAGGGATCCCAGAATGCACTGCTTCATCAAATCGATTCCACTCACCAGCTGTGCGATATGTCCGCCTGGCTCAGCCCCTCTCTCTGATATCTGGTGATGACCACGGGTTCAGCTGAGACGAGGGGAGCCGAGAGGAGCTTCTCCTTAATCGACATCAGGGCTAGGGCCTACAGCAGGGATGGTCTGACCAGACTCTTTGTTCCAGAGGCACTGTTGGTTTTGACTCCTCCCCTCCAATCATGGATCGAGTTAGACCTGGGACACCGTTAATCAATCAACTGCATGAATCAATCAATTATCAGTTAAATAAGCAGTACTGCTGGCCTTGAGGTCCATGTTTGAGTATTTCTGTCAAGGATAATTCAGAGATGCTAAAAACAGGCCCTCACAGGCAGCAGCACTGCTGGTTTTCTTATCTGACTGATTCTTATCTAATCAACTGATTAATGCAACTGATTGGTAATTCCACTCTCCTGGTGTCCTGGGTCTAAATCAGTCCTTAATTGGAGAGGAGGTATGAAAACCGTCACGCTTTTGACCCAGAGAGTCAGATTTGACCACTCCTGGCTTATGGTAAGGCTAAAGGGTGAATTTCTCTCTGCTTTAGATTTCTTGCCTTTTCACACGTACTTCGCCTCATCTGTCCTCGGTGCTCGCCCTTCGCCCGATGGAGCAGTACTTGCAATGCCAGAAGCACGGTGGGAGAGCTGGAATGGTTTGAGGAAGTCGAGCGTGTGGTTTTTCGAGAGGATGCAGGTCCGGTCTGCCCTTGCCCTCTCAGACCACCCCACCCCGCCCCTTCATCGCTCATTCTCACATCCTCCGCACCGATCCGTGAGCTGGTGTCAGCAGGTGAGGCACGCTATGGAAGTCTGAACCGAAGCTATATGAACAGATGAACATGAACATTTGCGAGAGCTCCACAGGCAGATCCAGCCCACCACACTTTTGAGGGGGAAGGATTTAGTCTTCCTTCACAAAAGAAAAACAAAAAAAAAAGACTGTTTTCAATCAAAGTCCTGGAGTGCCAACTGATACCGAGCTCCACTAATTACTCTGCCTCGCTGTAAGACAAGAGTGTATAATGACTGCGACAGTGACATCTCTGTAGTGTTGGCACTCTGATATTTAACAACACAGCTTGGCATGGACCGACAGCTGATTCTCATTCACAAAGCTGCTCCCATTTTGTAGTGCGCGTGCACACACACACACACACACACATACAGACACACACATACACACACATACACATTTTCTAGGATCACTAATAAAATTCTATGCATTCTATGCATTCCATGCACACGCCATATGCACACACACACATACAAACACAAACACATTTAATCTTACATTTATAAATACACAGTATGCACACATGCTAAATATATACATATAGAAAAAGGTATTTACTCAGTGCTCTCTTGGACTTGTTTGGTTTTATAAAGATGTATTCATATTGAAAAATAAAGCAAATAGCACTTGTTCATGCTGAACACAATCACAATCAAAGACTGGCAGGACAGGTTCAAAATTCAGCAAGTTCCACACATATCCTGATTACCTGAGGTGCTGAGGAGAGAGACCCACAATAAATACAAATACTAAAGCCGGCACCACTCCTGAGCTCTGATGCACACCTCTACTGTGGGAAACAGACAGCGTTTCAGACCTTTGGGATTTTTTTGACAGGTGTAATTCCAAATAATGCCCACGTACGCAGGACTGCTCGAACATGCACTAAAGCATGTAAAGTGTATTAGTGAGTGTTGAAGAGGACCAGGCTGTGACGGTAAGCCAGGTTTTATACCCCAGCTGAACAGCGAACACTGAGGAAGAAGCCGCAGGAGGGGACGGCGTTACACTGCTACTGTCGGTAATCCGGCCCATCGAGGGTTCCTACCGAAAACTCACGCTAAGTCCCGCTGTCACTATCAATCTAAAGCCAACGCCAGTCTTTATCCAGCCTGCAGGGGGGGGTTGGGGCCTCCTGTGTCCCAGGCTGACAGCACTACAAGGAGCCCCCACACGACCCCCCCCCCCCCCACCCCACACACCCAAAAAAAACCCCCCTTTTAACCCCCCCCCCCACACCCCGCCCCCCCCCCTTCCAGCCATGTACAAACAGTCTGAGTCGAGCAGGCGCTCCTTCATCAACTGACTCATGTGATCACTGTGGGAATTCTTCCTTTAAACAAGGAAAGACAAACATGGAAAAAAAAAAGAAAAAGTGAAATAAACCAGCTGTTTCTTTCTTTGCGAGAGTGGGGGTCGGGGGGGGGGCTGTTTTGGGAAACTGACAGATAAAAATTACATCCCAAAAAAATTAATTAATTACACCTACACTGACACATCTAAGATGTATGTGTGAAGATGTATATATGAAGTATTTCAGAACTGAATCTGACCCAAGTCTGGTTTCAATATGAACAAAACCCCCAAAATCTCTCAGACACCCCTCCCCCCATTCCCACTCTCTCACTATGGCTCCATCACCTTATGCCTGGCAATCTTCTCCATCTCTACCCTCTACCTCCATGTAATACCTCCATGTAATAAATGAACTCTCTCTCTCTCTCACTCACTCTCAAGCCTTAACTCGATGCCTAAATTCACAGAGGGAGGGGTGCAGGGGGACAGAGAGCTGAAAAGTGGAGGAGTGCTTGCTTGGGGACAACAAAATCATTCCAAACCAATGAGGACTTCCCTCTGCCACCTTCCTACAGCCATGTTCTCAATCTCTACCTCCATGTAGCTCAAATAAATTCATAGATGGAACCTCTCATTCTTTCTCTCTCTCCCTCTCTCTCTCTCAAGTCGTAACACAATATCTACATTTACAGGAGAAGGGGAGTTTCAGTGAGGTTGGGCGTACAGAGTGACAGAGAGCCAAAAAGCAAAAAGCGGTTGAGTACTCACGCTGGCAGTACCCCTCGTTCTCCCCGAACCCCGCTTTGCAGACGCAGCGACCAATGGGCACCAGCCAGCCTCCGTCTGCGCTGCAGTACATCCGGGGCGCCTCAAACTCCTCTGAGTCGTTGACGCAGGAGCCCCGCACCTCCACCAGCGCCGAGTCGCCGCCGGTAACCGTGTCGGGGAACTCGGCAAGGTTCAGCACGGTCAGTGGGCACTTCTTGTAGAAGACGCGCACTGACACCAGCGCGATGCAGGCGCCCACGTCCTGGAAGGCCAGGTAGAAGCCCTTCTTGCTCAGGTTGCTGATGTCACGTACCTCCGTGTTGAGCTTCATCACCCGGTCGCCCACGTCAACCTGGGTGAAGCTCTCATCGGCCGCGATGGTGTCAATCTTCACGTACTGGCTCTCCTTAATGTACCACAGCTTGGCGTTGTTGGACTCATAGTAGTACATGTTGAAGGTCTCCTTGCAGGTCCCGGGGACCCCGGGCAGGCTGTTGCAGTCCCGCAGGGTGAACTTGATCTCGATGTAGACGCGCTGGGCGCCGTCGCGCGGGATGTGGCTGGTGCGGAGCCAGTTGTTCTGGTTGGCCTCCATCACGTTGCACACCTGATAGGTGCGCATGGGCGTGTTCCGCTCGTCCATCACGCTAATCTCCTCCCACTGTGGGATGGGGCGGGGGTGGGGGGAATGGGGTGGGGGATGGGTGGGTGGAGAGGTGGGGGAGAAGGCAAAGGGCAGATGGGTTACACAGGACGAAACCAAACATGAGAGACATATACAAGATGTACTGTCAGACTTTAAAAAACTAAGGTCAAATGAAAGTAAGTTTGAAAAAAAAAAACTGTTTTTGTGGGGTCAGTTGTACATGTGTGTGTGTCCATGTGTGAGAGTGAAGTGCGGTTTGCTATTGTTTGTCCACTATGTGTATGTAAGAGGAAGTGTTTGTGTGCGCGAGCAATCTTCCATGTTTGAATTAGAGTATGTCAGTTGAGCTTTTTTCAGCTCTTTTTCTTCCCTTACGTTTTATCCTAAAAAAAAGATCAATATTTCAAAGCCTTATTCCCAGTCAGTACACAAATCGAACTGCAGCTTGAGCTCTGTGAAGAAACAGTATTTGAAATGTAGAGACATTCCGTAAAAACACCAATTAGGGGGCATTTTAGAGTGCTCACTGCTGCTGAATTATTTGTGTTTGCAACCAAAGAAAACGTTCCTGGTAATAATGTTTCTACAATATGGATCCTCATTATGTGTTGTGGCCTGCATAAGAATGTAATATTGAGTGTGTGTTGGACAGAACTTCTAAAATTACCCAAAAAGTTTGAAGGCCCCAAGCCAACTTCCATGTATCAACGTTTGTTTTGCATTGTACTACTTACAGATTACAGATCAGTTCACAGAACAGAAATGATTATAATAAATCATTTACAAATGTATAAATATTCCCTCCACTTTCACTGGTGAACTCTTGGCAATGATTTTAAAAGAAAACAGAAAAAAAACAAATAAAAAGAAAGCACTTTTGCAGATGAAAAAGTGCATCATGTAGTTCCTTCAACTTCTGTCAAGAAATGAACTAAACAAGAAATTCCTCACGTCTGGGTCTCAGATATAACAAGAGGAAGGCGCGTTTGCAAGAGCCCGATCCGCACTGCAGAAATATCTTGCTTAGCCTGTCAGTTCAGAGGTAACGCCACCCCGGGCTTCTCACAGGCTACCGCACGGTAAGCGCTCACTCAGACATCCGCATATGTCGCTACGCAAAGCCGAACAAGTCCGCAAGTCCGCCTGCCCAGGCAATACGGCTCTCCTTCGGACATCTCCCCCCGTCCTCTCCGACAGTGCAGATGCTAACAGACCTTGACTACTACATAATGCATTCATCATGGGGGGTGGGGGGTGGGTTTGAATGGCTGGAGGGGGGCTGGGGGGGGGGGGGGGGCTACTGCATTCCTTGACAAAAATTACACTTGACATTCAAATAACCTAGCGCAACTTTAATCCATTATGTTAAGCATTTTGTCCACTAAACAGGCTTGAGTGATTCACCTGTCACTCAACCAACTGCCTGCAGAAACTTTTGGTGCTGAAGGACCCCATTTGAATGAACAGGAACCCCTCTCTCCCTCCCTCTCTCTCCCTCTCTCTCTCCCTCCCTCTCTCTCTCCCTCTCTCTCCCTCCCTCTCTCTCTCTCTCCCTCTCTCTCTCTCTCTCTCTCTCTCTCCCTCTCTCTCTCCCTCTCCCTCTCTCTCTCTCTCTCTCTCTCTCTCTCTCTCCCTCTCTCTCTCTCTCTCTCTCTCTCTCTCTCTCTCTCCCTCCCTCTCTCTCTCTCTCTCTCTCTCTCTCTCTCTCTCTCTCCCTCCCTCTCTCTCTCTCTCTCTCTCTCTCTCCCTCCCCCTCTCTCTCTCTCTCTCTCTCTCTCTCCCTCTCTCTCTCTCTCTCTCTCTCTCCCTCTCTCTCTCTCTCTCTCTCTCTCTCTCTCTCTCTCTCTCTCTCTCTCCCTCTCTCTCTCTCTCTCTCTCTCTCTCTCTCTCTCTCCCTCTCTCTCTCTCTCTCTCTCTCTCTCTCTCTCCCTCCCTCACTCTCTCCCTCTCTTTCTCTTTCTCTACTTTTATCCAATTGGTATAATAAAGTAATAATAGTTTTTCCTTTTTTCCCCTCCCTTTTACTTGATTTATTTGTAAGAGCGGTGGTTTGATTTAGAGTCCCAGTCAGTCTGGGAGTCGTTTGTCAGCGTAATGATCTCACCAGTGAATGGAAGGCGATCCGTGACTTGCAGGGCAATGCCATTGTGCTGTCCAAAGAAATAAAAAAATAAAATGAACAGCGACCAAGATGTTGTTGAACTGAGACGTGACTGCGCAGAACACAACTGTCAGCAAAGCCCGCCAAGCAAATCAACTAAGATAAGGGTGACCGGGTGACCAAACAAAAAACTGCAGCACGTCAACCCCTGAGAACTGAAAAATGAGAGCATTTAAGGATTATTTACACAGAGATAAAACCATAATTAGTCGATTGATTTATTTTTTTGTTTATTTATGTATTTACTTATTGGGCCATTTTTCACTCAGAGCGCGTCCAAGGAAAACAGTGGCGGCTCACGTATCCAGGGCCTGGCTGGGCTTCCATGCCAAAGCCGCGCTGATCAGACAGAGTAACCCACTTAGACGCTCTCCATCAACGTTCCTGACATGGGGGCCACAGGTTTTGATCTTTAATTAGGACTGCCCGGCTGGGAACCAGTCAAACTGCTTCACCCCACGAGGCCCCAGCTAGATTCAGTCATCCTGTCTCGCTTTGAAGCAGAGCGAGACCGTCAGATCCACGGTTCGCAGAGCCCCCTCATTGGTCCAGCTTAATTTCTTCCCCCCACAATCCTCCAGCAGCTACACTTAAGTGGTTATTAGTTTTAAAACCCCCATGAATGCCTCTTGTCAGCTGAAATGTAGGCTAAATATTTTCTTTTTTCAACCTGCTTACAGCCCATGTTGACTCCTCAGCTCCTATCTCCCTGCCCCCACCCCCCTCCTCCTCAACCCTGTCCAGCTGAATCACCTCCAGACTACGCCAGAGGAAAAACCCCCAACATCTGCTTCAGTGCCGGATCTGTCTGCCTTGACCCTTTGGGGGTTAAGAGGCAGACGGGACCATTGACTCACTCAAGGAAAAGATCCAGCAGAACTAACAAGAAGAAGGGGGGTGGGGGTGGTTTGGCAGGAGAATTCACCCCCCACCCCTGCCCCCCATTTCCTTCATTTTCCATTCCGCAACCAATTACACCATCTCCAGATCGTGAGTCAAGGGTCAACCGTTGTAATCCCCTCGTATGAAACGCAAGAATCAGAGGTGAACCTTTCAATTAGCTCTATATTGGATGGTTTTTTTTTTTCTTTTTCTTCGTCTTCACCCCCACTCCGTGCATGTGGTTTTTGGGAAGCTGAGGGAAAGATGCCAGCATCTCTCAAGCAGAACCGTAGTCCTTCAAGAGTGAGAGAGTGAAACGGAGAAACACGGTGGGGTAGGTGGGTTTGGGTGAGTTACTGGGGCAGTAGAGAAATGACGTGCTGAAGCTTCGGATCCTTTCCGACGATAGGGGACATTTGCGGGTGGCGGCGGGCCGGGAGGAGCCGATCGCGGGGGCGCCTCCCTGTATTTTCCAGCATTAGCTCTGGAGGACAGCTGTCACAGGGATCTGTGTCACTGTCACAGAGGACTCTTTTTGATGATGGGAAGAGCCCGCTGTGCCGACAGGGAGAACGCATTTTCCCAGAGAGTCGGGCAGCGTTTGAATTGGAGCCTCCTCCTCCAGACCCCAGGGTGCGAACTACAGGGGAGCCGGGGGGAGCTTGGCTCCTCTTAGTAAGACATGAGCTCCCCTGAAAACATGATTTGGGAAATTTTGGGGGGTCTCTAAAAAATTGACAATATAGTGTTTTTGCCATGCATTTCTATTTCTCTGTGTCTTCATCATCAAGGATCATGCATAAAATTAGGCTATTATTGATGTATGATTCATGCATGGGGGTGATTCATCACTAATTCACTTTAATAAATATACTGGCATGCATGCTATTCTTGCCCTCAACATCGAAGTGTGGTGACGCAATATCATAAACTTCAGTCACTTTAACTGAAAGATCAGAAAAAAAAACTTTCTTAGTCCCTATCAGTCTGAATCATGCAGAATCACCATTATTAATTTCTCTGTTTTGTAGTCAGCATACAGATATGCCACATTTCCCCCCCACCCCCCCCCACCCCCCCCCCCCAGAAAAAAGTAAGCCCCCCCAAAACCCATTTTATATACTGCTGGAACCCCCCCCCCACCCCCAGCAGCACTCTGTGTGGGTACAGCGGGTCGCTAAATGCACCCCCACATGGGGGGGGGGGCAGGGGACTGGGCCGGGCCACATCTGAAGGGGGAAAAGTGATGCAAACTGGCTTTGATTAGGATGATATACTCTGTAATTCTGCCCCACAGATGCACACACACAGCTATGCATACATACACACAAACAAAGGCATACATACCTACACACACACACATACACACACACGCATATGCACATATACACAGCTATGCATACGTACACACAAACACAGACATACACACATACACACACACACACACACACACACACACACACACACGCATATGCACATATACACAGCTATGCATACATACACACAAACACAGACATACACACATACACACACACACACACGCATATGCACATAAACACAGCTATGCATACATACACACAAACAAAGGCATACATACCTACACACACATACACACACACACGTATATGCACATAAACACACACACACAAAAAGAATGAGATGGATGTGAAGCTGGCCTTAGAAAGTATCCTGAATCGGTCTGAAAGCAGACCCAGACCACCGCACCTATATTACAGACTTCAGTTTCCTTCGTTTTGGGCAGCCTGATGAATCTGCGCTCAAGCAACAGCTAACTGCAATGCACCCTATGATTTCCCCCTGCAATTTCTCACAAAATATCACAGCAAAACCTGCATCATTTTAAACTCTTTTACATTTGTTTATTCAGTAGTTTTGGGCGGTGTGATGAATCTTCTCAGATGTAAATCCATACCGTAATGTTACCCGACAGTTTCCTCTTTCTGTTAAAAAAAAACATTGCAGAATAGACCTGAACCTCTTGAGAAACCCGTTTAAATTTAATGGAAAACATAAGTAAACGGGAGAAGCCCCAAACGCTCTGACATCTGAGGTGTGAGCGAGCCCTTTCCTCCTTCAGCGAGCGCTCTCAGCCACAGAGGGCGAAGCGCAAGGCGCCGGCGTTTGGCGATCTCCCAATCTCTGCATCCGCTGCTGAATCATTCAAACCCCCCAACCCCGCCCCCAGCCCTCCGCACCCTCAAACTTAAAGATTGATTCTCCCGCAGGCCTGGCATGGGGCTTTTATTAAGCTGATTATTTTCTAAGTCACTGCTGGTGAGGCATTAAGGAGATGAAGGCATCCATCACCTCCTCCTCTTCATAAAGCGGCTGACAGCTGGAGAAACTCCTGCTGTGGGCGCTGGAGGGTGCGGCGCGGCGCTGCCCGCGTTTGCATGCCTGTCCCCCCCTACCGCTGCAGGGACCAGAGGCCCATGCAAACGCCCCCCCAGCCTCCGTGATTGTCCCGCCCTGGGGGGGCCATTGAAGTCTTTGGTGCCGCTGGACCTTGGGTCACGGCTGCACCTCCATTAGGCGTGTCTTCCTCTTTCATTTATTTATTGATCCTTTATTCAGGAAGCCATGCTGAGATCATAGATATGTTTTACAGGTGATAGATCTGATTTGCATCATGTAGTTTTGGGCATTGGTGCTGGGCTGCTTGTATGAGTGTGAGGAATGTGAAATGCTTCACTTATAAGGGAGAGCGCTCTTGTGTGTGTGTCTGTGTGCATGTAGGTGTGTGTGTGTGTTTGTGTGTGTAGGTGTGTGTGTGTGTGTGTCTGTGTGTGCATAGGTGTGTGTGTGTGTGTGTGCGTGTGTGCATAGGTGTGTGTGTGTGTGCCTGTGTGTGTGTGTGTCTGTGTGTGCATAGGTGTGTGTGTGTGTGTGTGTAGGTGTGTGCATATGTGTGTGTGTGTGTGCCTGTGTGTGTGTGTGTCTGTGTGTGCATAGGTGTGTGTGTGTGTGTGTGTGTGTGTGTGTGTGTGTGTGTGTGTGTGTGGTTTGTGTGTGTGTGCGTGCATGTGTGTGTGTGTGGGGTGTGTGTGTGTATGCCTGTGGTGTGTGTGTGTGTGTGTGTGCATAGGTGTGTGTGTGTGTGTGTGTGTGTGGTGTGTGTGTGTGTGTGCCTGTGTGTGTGTGTGTGTGCATAGGTGTGTGTGTGTGTGTGTGTGTGTGTAGTGTGTGCATAGGTGTGTGTGTGTGTGCCTGTGTGTGTGTGTAGGTGTGTGTGTGTTTGTGTGTGCATAGGGCATAGGTGAGTGTGTGTGTGTGAATGTCACCGGCTGCTTGGTACTCACCCCTTCAGCAGGGTACGCCTCCCAGCCCAGGTCTCCCAGGGCAGACATGGAGTCCAGCAGAGTAACTGGAAATGAGAGGGAGACACGGCACATTAATCACCCCAAAGACCTGCACGCCGTCCTGATGAGAGCGGCCTGCTCGCACCCTCAATTAGCCATATCTGTTTCCAAAATTAGTGGGGCACTCATAGACAAGCAACTGTAAGGCAGGGAACTATTGACTTCCCCCTCCTTTGCCCGCGGCCAGTCAGCAGTTCATTAGGCCTACATGTCTTAATTTACTCCTTCTGTTATCCATTACATAAATAAAAATACAATACAACATAAAAAAAAAATTAGTGACTTAACCCCCCTGTAAGTAAAGAGGTAAACCAGCCAAGCTTTGTGTACCACATAATGGAAAATGTAGTGTGTTCCACCTAAATGTCAGTTCAGGAGAAGGGGGAAAATCTTTCAGTCATTTCAACAGACTTACATCACAGCCCAGTTTGTGTCGCGTGAAGCCGGAGCGCTCAGTCACGTGCAGAAGCACATTACATATCTAACAGTGCTTTATTATCAGTGTGACAGGGCAGAACTCTGGTGTTTGCACAGACCACGGCTTTAAAAAAAAAAACACTTTGAAAGGTTAAGAGGGCCTTTTAAGCGGCTATTTAAATTCCGGAGCCTGTTTTTTTTTTTCCGTTTGTTTTTTTTTTTTTTCTCGGGTCTCTGAACTGTACTTCCCACTTTGAGCTCCATTCCAAACCAATTAAAGTCCCGGCACTGTGAGTGATTCATTTTTAATTACATCCAATCTGCAGATGTTCCGTGTTCACAAGCCCATATCAACAACTCGGCTCCACGGCTCAAGCACGTGCCGCAGCCTTTTAATGCAAAACCGTACAGATTTAAATGCTGATAAAAAAAAAAACTTTAGGCCTGTATATACCCCCCTTCACACTTGGCTGAACAAATTTATGCTGTCTTACTTCACCTACATTCCAATTATTCAAGCATGAACTTAACCGGTTAAAATGTTATATTTCAATTTACTAGGTCTGTTTATGTTCGGTCAAATTGGTCCCAGTCGAAAAATCAAAATACTGACCTAGAAGTAAGACGAGAGGCAAATAAATCTCAGTACATCCATCTTATAATTAATTGATTGATGCTAATGTCATACATTTCACTGTAAAAACCATTTAAGAAATTAAGGTTTCCTCACCCCATGTCTTCTGTTCTCAAAAAACATGGGCATGGGTTCAATCAACATTTAATTCACAAGTTTTACTCATGAATAAATACAAGTTATTTCTGAGTCAATATTTAATACTCCCCCCCCTTCATAAAAATGAACTCCCCAAACTGCTTTTAAAGAAAAAAAGAAACAAACATCTCATCTTAATGTTCATGTTCATGTCAAGCTTTAATTACACGAGTCAAATGAGTTATCCACTCAGCGAGTATAAGACCCATAGCTCCACAGCACAGGATCAACAAAACCTACGGGCGATGACTTTGCTTGGCGTGGCGGAATGAAGAGTTTGCGCCTTTGGTTTTGAGGATTACTCGAGCACTGCCCCGCGCTGCAATAACCGCTATCTCACTATTACTGCAGTGGATCTCTCCTTGCAGTCGCACAGGTTTTTTTTTTTTTTCATTAATGCTAAAAGGCCGCTCGGAGACGTTGCCGATTGTCAAGACGATGTTCTCTCGGTGATTCATGGTGTTGCCCTTTATACAGCTTTGCAGGGAGTCAGGCGATGGGGGGGGACCAAAGCAGAGAAAAACGCGTCTCTCATTCTCTCGCTCCCTCCCCCCGTCTCCAGGGGATGATCTCAGACGTGCAGGCCCAGTGCGTTTGTAATCTAAACTAGGCCTAAGCCCCACTGTTCAGAGATTAAAGACCCCAACATGAGTCACTTTGCCTTGGTTCATACCCAGAGCGGCTAATCAGACATCGAACCCAGCCAGACTTAACATTACACATTACCATTTTGGGGGTGTTTGGGGGTGTTTTAAACTGATACTTTAAAACAAATTGTTCATCCTCCTCTCCCGTCCAATAAGGGATGACGTGACTCTTGGTGTCACTGCTCCAGTAGCTACATCCTGAGGTGACACGGCATAATGCACACACTGTCATTTTATTCAGAGCACTGTCGGGCCAGTCGCGCTCACTCATATGCGCCTAGCGCACAGTGAGCCGACAATCGGTCAGAATCATTCCCTTCATCTCCCTCCAGCTCCACGGCCAAATAGACACCTGGGCGCCCATCCCTCCGAGAGACCTGATCTCACACCTCCTGAGAGCTCACTTTCAAATCCCACTCATTACATCACATTACATTAAAGGCATTTGTTAGACGCTCTTATCCAGAGTGACTTACAAGGCAAAGTGCATATGAACGGTACAAAAAGTGCAAAGGGAACCCTAGAGAGGGTAAAGTCCCAAGTGCCAAAGGTGACCAAAAAGATCAAAACTCCCCTATTAACTATCTAAAGAGAAAGTTAACAACAACAGCCTCGGTTAAAAACAAATCACAGTTAAAACAAGGGCAAACAAGAGTAGAGATATTACAAAGAGCAAGGGAGGGGAGGGGAGAGGTGCAGCCTGAAGAGGTGAGTCTTACACTCACCACTCCAGCACAGTGAACGGTTTACCTCCATGAGCAACAACTGTTCCGGAACCTTCAGAGGGCTCACCTTGGCCGAAATTCACTAAAGCCCTCAACTGAATGCAACATAGCCCTTCTCCCAGGTCCGATTAGGACCCTATAGTTTCCATGACAACGTGCAGGCTGTGACCCAATCAAATACATAGTACAGATGCAACCAAATCAAAGCAGTCTTGACTTCACAACATATGTTTTTTTTGAGTATTTTTTCTGTTTTACTGGACACCGGCAAACCTCTTCAACAATGTGTACATTTAATTCTAAACAGAGACGCACCAAACCCTGAAAGAGCAGCCCTCAGTTGAATGAATGAATGAATGAATGAATACATGCATTTCCCTGGCTTCAGACACCTGAATAACAGGTAAGTACCGGTGGCTCCTGGGAAGCATTTGTTTTTTCGGAATATTCTTTATCGGAGTCAAGATATGAATCAATACCAACAAAAAGCAGGCCACAGCGTGCCAGACTGCACGATAAGAGAACTGGCAAAGCCGAAGATGAGACGGAGAAGGGAATTAAGTCTTATGTCCATAAGCGCGGGGGTTGAGCAGCTCCAGACGTTGCACTTAATTACCCGGGAACATTTGTTCCTTTCTGTAACTTCTCAGTGACTCATTCCTGCCACTATCTGTAAATTGTTTGAACGCTTCACTTTTTAGGCAACGAGACAGACTACTTTCACTAAAGCATGAGTTAAAAAAAAATGAGTGGAGACAGTGCACAAAAAACAGTTGGAAACTAATGGCAGTGATTCAGCAGCAGAGGATACAGTCTGCTGGATGCTGCCATCACTTTACATACACTTGTTATGAAGGGACAGCAAGTCATGTGACCAGGGGGTCCGGACTGGCAGGCCCATGTCATTATCACACAGTGCATTGGAAAATAATGATTCCAAGCAGTGGCCATTTTCAGATGTTACATACACAATCACCTGCCCCTAGGACCATATAAAACCTGTTATATTGCTATTTTTTAATCATTTTATTTGTGTCAGTTTATACCTTTTCAAGGTTTGTTATTTCTGATGTTGTGATGAAATACGTTTGATGGTATGGAAAAAGAGTATGTTAGAAAGAGGGAATACTAATGCAAGAGCAAAAACAAAAAACACAAAATGTTGAGTCGAACATACCAGAAAAAAGTGGATGTCTCTAAAATGGAAGACCAAACTGCTACTTCTTGCCAAGTTGACGACAAAATGCACAGCATCGGACCAACTGTTAAAAGTGACAGCAAAACTAAAGGCTAAACTATTGTTTATTAATTATGTTTTCTTTTTCCCTCAACAGGTCATCTATAGGGTTCAGCCCCTCTAACCCTACTGGCACTTGAGACTTGTACCCTTCCCTAGCACTTTAATAATCTTGTTCCCAAAGAAATGCATTTTGTGTTGTAAGTCGCTCTGGATAAGAGCGTCTGCCAAATGCCTGTAATGTAATGTAATGTAAAGTAAACTGATGTCCAGTTAATAGTGGGTGATCGTCTGCCCTACAGAACCAATTTCAAGTCTCGCCTTAACATGCCTCGCTATCTTAGGTTTTTTTTTTTTAATAAGAAATTAAGAAAGCAAACTGGTAATGATACCAGCCCTTGAGCCTGATGCATGTATCTACAGCAGACTGTCCCTTACGGGCCCGCATGCATGGCACTGTGTCAGCTTTCCCCGAAACCCGCAGCGTGGGACTGCAGGGGGATATGGTTTCAGAGACACGCATCGTTATCGATTATCATCAACCGGACGGGACCGTTAACTGGTGTTTCTCTGCCTCATGAGAGAAACAGAGAGCAGAAAAACAAGCGGGCAGACAGGGGGGACTACAGAAGCCCAGAGAACCTACAGGGGTGCCAGCAGGGTTGGGCCCCCTTCCACCCTCACCCCCTTCCATCCCCTTTCAGCCCCGCCCCCTTCCACCCTGACCTCTGGACCCAAACAAAGCAAAACAGGGCATTTAAGGTACCGTTTTGAAACGCTTTGTTCTGCTGATGGTCAACTGTTTCCATTTTCACACTATCACACCGTAAACATTACATGAATCTTTACAGATCACACATTATGATTCAACTGTTCAACTCATCTCATGCATTATTTATATAAAATAACACGGTAGGGTGTGATTTCTTGCATAAGTGGCACAAATTAAAAACATAGACAATAAACGTTCATTTTCTAACTCCAAAAAGGCTTTATCAGATTCCATGATGTATTTTTTTGTAGAATTAATTACAAAGCTATTGTGACATCACTATCCAGTTTATAAAGTCCCTGAGTGAATGAGGGGGTGGGAATTACTTTCACAAATTACTCGGAATCCCAGGCAGGACAATCGGACAAAGGGTTGCCAGATTGTACAATAAAAAAACCAACAAAAAACATGGATGAGACAGACAGAGAAGGGAATTATGTCCTCTGTCCATAAGCGTGGAGGCTGAACAGCTCCAGTTGTTGCATCTAATTAGCCGGAACATTTGTAATGAACTTTTTTTTTTTTTTTTTTGGTGACTCATTTTTGTTGTTAAGAGCCTCATTAGCTAATCTTGGGCTGGCACCGGCTCGGAACAGCAGTGGCCATTTGTTCTGCGTGTGTTTAATGGAGAAACTGAGACCAGTAAAAAACCGTTAATGGACGCAGAATGTTCTCGCAGCCCATCTGTCTGTAGAAGTTGTTCGCAGCTTAAAAAAAAGAGGACCAAGGGGAGTGTGTTTGAAAGGTGAAGTGCTCTTTGCACTGACAGAAAGATTTTATAAAAGGTGAGTTCAATCCACCAACCTCACCTGAGGACAGATGCTGTGGGGCAGTGGTTAGAGTAGATATTATGAAAAAGGAAGTAAAATACACGCACATCCAAATGAGTGAGTCAGGTGAAGGCACAAAGTGAAAAAAATGGGATCTTGACTAACACAGTCCTGATGAAGGTTCCCATCTAGAATCAATCAATCTCTTTCAGGGCATGTTTGATCTAATCAATACAGCCTTAAGAACATAAAGAGACACACCATTTTCTTTGATTATGATACAGTTTACTGATGAAATATGTCTTCTAGAATGTGTTTAAATAGTTCTGATTGAATTGCACACAGCATGCCCTTGAAGAGGCTAAGTGCATTTGACGGAAACCTTGATCATGTTTTGATCATGTGTGAGAAAATAATGTTTTTTGGGAGCAGCACTTTCAGAAAGAACAGCAAACCAGGAGCCTTGAGTTTTCAGTCATACCTGGGTCAAACTCTTTGTTTGAAATACTTCAGCCCTTCAGGCACAAGTAAAATTCCTGCAGATTATGGATTACTTTAAAAGAAACATTTCTCAATAACATTTGGAAAAGGGTTCTTCTCTCATATCATCAGATATGTTGGTTAGTAACGTGTCTAATTTAGGAAATTCTCATACAGGGATCTGTATGATTGTTTTCATAATTTACAGGCATGTAAGACGTATAAGTATTTCAGAAATGAATCTGACCCAGGTCTGGTTTCAATCAGCACTCTTTCACTCCGGCCTCTATCACCTTACACCAGCCATCTTCTTAATATCTCCCTCCATGTAGCACAAATAAATACAGAGATGAACACTCTCTCTCTCCCTCTCTCTCTCTCTCTCTCTCTCTCACTCACTCTCCCTCTATCCTTCTCTCTCCCTCTCACTACTTCTCTCTGTTTTCTGATGTTTCGGTTTATTCATGTGTTTTGTGTCTTTATTTTTCTGTTTTTTTGTATCTTTCTCCTGGTTTGGTGTCTTTTTTGAGGGTGGAGGGGGTGGTAATGGTAGAAATTCTAAGACTTCTGTAATTAATACAAGAAGGGTCTCTCTCTACCCCCCCCCCCCCCCCCCCCCCCCCGACTTTACTCTTTCCCCCTCTCCCCCTCTCTCTGTGATCTGCAGGGAGCAGCAACCCCACTCCTCATTCTAGTCTGAAATCCTCCGCCTTTTCTGTGCAAACTTAGCTTTAATCGACCTGCCAAGAATCAAATACCCCATGCCAACACCGCAGAGCGCGGGGCACAGGGAATGGAGTGCAGAGCGCCGAGCGTGGGGCGAGGCTGGGGGCTGACAGCAGCCCCTCTACCCTCAGCCCCTTCACCCATAGCCCCTCCACCCAGAGCCCCCCACCCTCAGCCCCCCCACCCACAGCCCCTCCACCCACAGCCCCTCTCTCAGCCCCCCCACCCTCAGCCCCTCTCTCAGCCCCTCCACCCTCAGCCCCTCTCTCAGCCCCTCCACCCACAGCCCCTCTCTCAGCCCCTCCACCCTCAGCCCCTCTCTCAGCCCCCCCACCCTCAGCCCCCCCACCCACAGCCCCTCCACCCTCAGCCCCTCTCTCAGCCCCCCCCACCCTCAGTCCCTCCACTCTCAGCCCCCCACCCACAGCCCCTCCACCCTCAACCCCTCCACCCTCAGCCCCTCTCTCAGCCCCTCCACCCACAGCCCCTCTCTCAGCCCCCCCCACCCACAGCCCCTCCACCCTCAGCCCCTCTCTCAGCCCCTCCACCCTCAGCCCCTCCACCCACAGCCCCTCTTTCAGCCCCCCCACCCACAGCCCCTCCACCCTCAGCCCCTCTCTCAGCCCCCCCCAACCCTCAGTCCCTCCACTCTCAGCCCCCCCACCCACAGCCCCTCCACCCTCAACCCCTCCACCCTCAGCCCCTCTCTCAGCCCCTCCCCACAGCCCCTCTTTCAGCCCCCCCACCCACAGCCCCTCCACCCTCAGCCCCTCTCTCAGCCCCTCCACCCTCAGCCCCTCTCTCAGCCCCTCTACTCTCAGCCCCTCTCTCAGCCCCTCTACTCTCAGCTCATCTCTCAGCCCCTCCACCCTCAGCCCCTCTCTCAGCCCCTCCACCCACAGCCCCTCACCCTCAGCCCCTCTACTCTCAGCCCCTCTCTCAGCCCCTCCACCCACAGCCCCCCCACCCACAGCCCCTCTCTCAGCCCCTCCACCCACAGCCCTCTCTCAGCCCCTCAGCCCCCACCCTCAGCCCCTCCACCCACAGCCCCCCCACCCTCAGCCCCTCAGCCCCACCCACAGCCCCTCCACCCTCAGCCCCTCTCTCAGCCCCTCCACCCTCAGCCCCTCTCTCAGCCCCTCTCTCATCCCCCCTCTCTCAGCCCCTCCACCCTCAGCCCCTCTCTCAGCCCCCCCACCCTCAGCCCCTCCACCCTCAGCCCCACTCTCAGCCCCTCTCTCATACCCCCTGTCTCAGCCCCTCTCTCAGCCCCTCCACCCTCAGCCTCCTCTCTCAGCCCCCCCACTCTCAGCCCCCCCACCCACAGCCCCTCTCTCAGCCCCTCCACCCTCAGCCCCTCTCTCAGCCCCTCCACCCTCAGCCCCTCCACCCACAGCCCCTCTCTCAGCCCCTCTCTCATCCCCCCTCTCTCAGCCCCTCCACCCACAGCCCCTCTCTCAGCCCCTCCACCCTCAGCCCCTCTCTCAGCCCCCCCACTGTCAGCCCCCCCACCCACAGCCCCTCTCTCAGCCCCTCCACCCTCAGCCCCTCTCTCAGCCCCTCCACCCTCAGCCCCTCCACCCACAGCCCCTCTCTCAGCCCCTCTCTCATCACCCCTCTCTCAGCGCCTCCACCCACAGCCCCTCTCTCAGCCCCTCCACCCTCAGCCCCTCTCTCAGCCCCTCCACCCTCAGCCCCTCCACCCACAGCCCCTCTCTCAGCCCCTCTCTCATCCCCCCTCTCTCAGCCCCTCCACCCCAGCCCCCTCTCAGCCCCTCTCTCAGCCCCCCACTCTCAGCCCCCCCACCCACAGCCCCTCTCTCACTCTGATCCAGAGGCAGCCAACACCAAGCAGAGCCTGTTTCAGGCATGTTCATTTTGTCTCACAAATCAAAGAACTCCTCATGAGGCAATATATGAGGGATTCTGTGCAATAAAGGAAATAGCTGGGAATGAGCTGAACACAAACACACACATATAAACATGCGCACACACACATATTAAAATGTGTGTGCACACACAAACATGCACACACACACACACTTACATGCACACACATGCACACACACTCCCAACACTTGCATGTTTGATGTTCCTGGGTTGTTAACACAGCACTGACTCCACTTCCAGCGGTGCTTTGAACAAGTTTCACTGCAACCATAGTTACCTGCGAACTTCCACAGAACCACTAGAATACAAGGGCCAAACAAGCTTCTTCCAGTCAACATGATATTTTCCTGCATTTGGTGTGGTATTTGCATGTAGAAGTGTCACATTTAACCATGAAGTCTGACATTAGCGTTATTCATGAGGGTCAACATCTGCAAATCTAGGGCAGTTTTACAGGTAGTTTGAAATTCTCTTTGGTTGTGACATCACAGCTGGGCTCCATTTAAATAAACAAACCATATTTATTTCCGTCTGCTGCCTTCTGTGCACCTGCTATACAGTTTGGAACATCCCTTCCACTTAGACGGCCTGATGGGGATGGATATTTACTAGTGCTGCCAGCCAATCAAGTGATATTAAAATGGCCTGTGGGTTTGAGCTGAGGAAAATCGATAATTACAAATGTGTGTGAATGTCTTTATATAAAAACTGCACAGATTTGCCTAGTAGATAACCAGGAATGATTTCACACTGATTCTGAGATGATGAAATGGGTGCATCTGTATTCATGGCTAAGGAAGAATCCCCCCCAGGCCCTTTTCACATAGTGTTTTTGTGCGTTCCTTGACAGCCAAACAGCCTATTACCGTAACCTATAACATCTTTAATCACAACTTCAATGAGAACCAGTGTCATATGCTTAAGGCCATTTGGTAAGTAGGATACAAACCCGAGAATGAAGGTCCAAATGAAATAACAGAGGCTAATCAAAAAGCACAGGCCACCTGAATAATGGCATAAATTGACGCGGCCGTTTCTGCCCTGAAAGAGAGGGGTTTCGCGCATCCAGGCGCACAGAACCCTGACCCGGGGGCTGATGAGGTGTCCAGCCCCCGTCATTTGCTGTATTCGTGCGTAATGGCTCTGCTGAGAGACGTGCGCTCCGTGTCATTTCACCGCTTCACTCCAGGCCATGGCTTTCCTGTGATTCAGCCGTGGGTGGGTGGCACTCGGCCCGAGCCACAGTGCATCACCGTCAGCTTCCGCTGGAAACCTTCACGGTGGATTACGGTCGGGAGCCATAACGCCGTAACTATGTCGTAAAGGACAACAGCACAATCCTGTCAGCGTGGCTATGCGATACCGCGTGCTGCTTAGCACGGGTTCAGTAGCTTTCCTCAATGGCTCACACTCCAGATATGGACTCAAGAATTATTACAGTTTATGGATAACATAATGTAATATAATATAATACAATATACTCTATTATAATATAAAACAATATAATCTGTCAGTCAATGCTTTTCGGCCATTTTGGTTTGACTGGCATTTCAGCACATTTCTTGTTGAATAAAGATATACTCATTTGAAATAAATTTTACTGAGACATGCTGAATATTGCATAAGCAATGTAGATATATTAAATCTTAGGCTTGGAGTTGGATGAAGTGGCATAAGGGTTGTATTTTTCAAAAGATTTTCCTGAGTCTTTGTTAAAAAAAGGTCTGATTCACCACAAGGGTTTTGGTTGTGGATACTGGCCAAGCAGTGTGAAAGTGTAGATACTCTGTGCTGAAAAAGGACTGTGAAAAAGGTACATTGTCTGCTAGTGACTGGAGGGCTCCTAAACAGACAGACAGAAAGCCTGCTCAGCAACACTCAGCTACAGACCCCAAAGAAAAACCTCTGCAAACGATATCTGTTCATTTGGGCGAGAGAGGTAAAGGTCAGGGTTAAAGAAACAGTGGACTGCTGGCAGACCTGCGAGATTGATGTTAGCTCTGAGGCTTCAGTGGACTAGACTGCTGACTGCAAATAAGCTCCAAAAAAGACAGGTCGGCACACGGTGCTGCCGCCAAGTCAAGCCCAGGTGAAGGAAATGAGACCAGCACAGTCTCTCCTCACACAGAGCAGAATAACGTGATAATGCAAATGTTAGACTTTGTGAAAAAGGTCTTCCTGCCAGCAACTCCTGCTGAATGTTATGAAGATGGGTGCAAACGATCTGGGGGCGTGTGGATCATGGGAGGATGACCTGGTTGTAATGATTGCTGGCGGTTTGTAAGAGCGTGGCGTGGGGTTGTTACACAGACGGCAGCGCGGAGCCGTGCCTCAGGACGTCTCATTAGCCGAGGAGACGCCTGCGCTGCTGCACCTGCTGTCTGATTCTGTGTGTGTGTGTGTGTGTGTGTGTGCGTGTGTGTATGTGTGTGTGTTATTTGTGTGTGTGTGTGTGCGCGTGCGTGCGTGTGTGTGCATGTGTGTGTATATGTGTGTGTGCGTGTGTTTATGTGTGTGTGTGTATGTGTGCGTGCGTGCGTGCATGTGCGCAGATAAGTACAGACATATGCACTCGCACATGCAAACACACACATGTTTGTGTATCTATGTGAGTGTGTGAGTGTGTATCAACAAAGAATAGAATAAAAAAAACACACACACACACACTCACACACATCTAGTGTGAGCATGCATGCCTGATTTTTACAGCAGAGTACCGTACACCCGCCCCGGCCCCCAGCCAACATTCCAATATGTTTTGGCTATGAAAGCCCTTAAGCATAAGCAAAATTATTTCTTATGACAAGGGTGGAAAATACAAGTAATGAGGCAAACAACAGAAGGATGAGAAAAACTCCATCAGGAAGAAGAGTGATTGAAAAGTCTTCTTTCACTCTTGTTCCTTGAATCTGGATGGTTTAATGTTTGGATAACATGTTTATGTTCTGAAGCCAAAGGTAGCTTTCAACTGAGATTGTCTGTTCCAACTGCTCGTGTCATGGTATGGGCAACCATCTTGCAGCGGTTACTGGAACCAAATATGACTCTGCACAATAGACTGACAGCCAGCTAATACAAAGCCATGGTGGAAACATTGCTTCCTCAACATTTTCCCACAGTTAAAGATCACGGCCTAATATACTGATAAACAGATCCAAGACTGGACTCATGAACACCATGATGAAGTCAAACACCTTCCATGGCATTCACCAGATCTACACATCATTACACCTTCATGTTTATACACCTTCTGTGTCCAGTGAAAGAGCTGCAAGGAAACCCATGATCTGAAGTATGACATCATCATCATCAACGTCACCATCACCATCATCATCATCATCACTGTCATCATTGTCATTATCACCATCTAGTCAGCTGCACACCAAAAAATAATTTCCATCAACAGCACAGCATATTACAATAAGTGTATGACTGTGACTGTAAGGGCTTTCTGCTTTAAGTGTGCAAAAAGTTCTGGAAAAAGCTAAGTAAAATAAAGATCCAGTAAGTGCAGAGAAATCACAATCAAAGCATGGGAAAAAAAACAACAAAGAACAAGTAATGTGTGTGACTGCTCTGGAAGAGTTGTTTTGATTTGTGAGGTGGACCTGGGGGACCCTGAGACTGACCACACAGGTGAAAGGGGCCATGCTAATCAAGACAGACCGAGTGCACGCTTTCACTCACAATCAGTCTGAATGACAGAGAGACAGTAATGCAGTTGTACTCTCATACACATTGATCCCAGTGCTGGATGCCAACGGCGGAGCTGCATGACTCACACGAATAAAACTGGAACTCAATCAAAAACCTCGATCCTCCCGCTAATCAGAACTAAACAACGAGAGGCCATTAGCCTCATGGCTGCATGTTAGAGGATGACTGGCTCTATTTAAAATAAGCAAACAGTGCTAATAGCACTGGCTCCCTAATTATTAATTGGCAGCCAGGTCAAAGTTTTTGATTAACCTGGCCTTGAAGTGTGAATCTTCCCTCAAAAACAAACAAGATGAGTGTTCTTCAGGACAGAAAAACAACCTAATATGGCCTTTCAGGCGAGATTTAGGTATGGACATCAAGGAGGGATGAAAGAGAGGGTGAAATTATCGGTTACTGCTTCTATTACTTCATTTAATGGGATCCCTCTATTTTCTTTTAGCTAAATGTTCTATTAACTTCTACTCAATAATTGGATGATTCAATATGACCTACGCCATTATAAGCCCCCCTCTCTCCTGTCTCAGCAGAGAAATTGGGCTCCACGCCATGGAGCTAGCTGATTAAAATGAGCCTTTCAGGATGCCCCGTTTTTTCCAGGCCTTTCATGATTACACATTACCCGCTGTCGATCGTAACCATTGCATCTCACTGCTATTACGCCTTAGCGGTCACACAAAAAAAAAAAACAACACACAAGCTGGCCAGGGGGAAAGCTTTACTTGGCAAAGAAACGGAAATGGATAAATGGAAAAAAAAATCTGGCTAGTTGATACAGCATCAGGTTTTAGGTGCCCACAGATGCTGTCGTCATGGTCACGTGCCATGACGATGAGGCTCACAACAGGCCATAGAAACCAAGTGAGGAGAAACCAACACACCTTATGAGTACGTCTACTTAAGGTTCCTCTTACTGTTTGTGTGTGTGCTTTTTTCATCTTGTACTGTTATTGATGTTTTCCTATTTTTTCTGCATAAAGTCATTGTGTCATTTTCTATCCTGCACTAAGGACACTGTGCCGCAGGTCTGTTGGCAAGATGTGCAGTATCAATAAAGTTTGAATTGAAATTGCAAGTGAACGCAGGAAGATAGACAGCAGGAGTCCGAATCGATCTGCTCCTCAGCTATGGAAGGTCACAGTCGTCATGACGAAAGGAGAGACATCCACTGCGTAACGCGTGCCAGACCCATGACACCGGCAGTTAATGCAGAAGTTGTGCTTTTAAAGGCATTCAAAATGTGGTTATATCTGACCCTCTCTGGTGGAAAAAATATTATAGATTATTATAGATTATTAATGATGACATGATTATCAATAATGATGGAAATGTAGGATGGCATCGGCATTTCTCATGCATGCTTTATCATTGTGTGTGTGTGTGTGTGTGTGGTGTGTGTGTGTGTGTGTGTGTGTGTGTGTGTGTGTGTGTGTGTGTGTGTGTGTGTGTGTGTGTGTGTGTGAGTGTGTGTGTGTGTGTTGGACAACAACAACCTAAGGACCCATCCTATGCTCAGCAAGAGTCTTTGCACAGCCAACCAAACCCAATAATAACTAGCACTCATGGGTTCAGGTCTTAGCACAGACAGCCCCTCTTTCTCCATTATAACCATTGAGCAAATTTTCCTTGAAGCACTAAACGTAAAATCCGGCAAGGCAGCAGTTTCCAAATCGCTTTTTCGGGAAAATTGAACCACAGGATTTGATCAAGCCCAACACAGTGGTTGCCGATGACTTGGCTTAATCATTCAATACAAAACAACAGAGGATGTTTTAATGCCATCAGGAGATACAGCATCAACTCAGTGTGAAATTCCATTGCCTCCATTAGCCGTAATGCACATTTAGACCTACTTAGTTAGCATTTAGCTTTTTCCAGAAAATCAGCCTTACCCAAAAACACCAAGGTACAGCATCTATATTGCCAGCGAGTAACTCTCATTTCCATGCTTTCAATGCTCGTTTCCGTTTCCAGAGGTCTCATAAAAAACAGTAAATCCACTTCTTAAACTGGAATTCCCACCAATGGAAACACAGCTAATTTAGACATATCCCTGAGCAAACAGCTGCCACAGTGAATAAGACGCACTATCGCACGTGACCCTGGTTAAGGACATCGGAGCAATTAGTATACGATGCCATGCAGGGCCCACAGCAAGCTTCCTCTCCTGATAAGTGGCCACTTCTGTGAATAAAATCACAAAGCACAGTGCTACACACAATACAGCACCAAAGGAAACCTAGGAGATCCTTAAAAAACCCATCCATTAAAACAACATCAGCAGGCATCACATTGGTGTTACCTTGGCTTAAAAAAGACAAACTAGAGGGCAACGAGGGCATCATCCCTGCCGTTTGTTCTGTTTGTCCCCTCGGGGCTGCCGTACAACCTACTTGGCTCTGACACAAAAGGAATCGAAAAAGAGAAGCAGCTGTGTTTCTAGTGCGAAGAGGCCATGTTATGAGTGTTTTTTTTTAAACACTCTGAATAAGTGCGGTCATACAGGCAGCTGAATCAATATCTGAGCCCTGCGCACCTTTAAGTCATCTTAAACCGCAAATACAGCCGCCCGGCGACAGCCCTGTGGAGGCTGGATAAGGCGCTGTATGGGCTGGATCTCCATGGATCAGACCAGGCACTGAATCCAAGACAAAACTAAACCCATTTGAAGAGGCCATTTTAAATATTGTAAGTGTGTTTATACAACAGGGATGCACATTCCAAAAAAAAAATGTAAAAAACTGACATCTGATATTTGAATATTCAGTGGCTCCAAAGATGGAGTACTCAATTACTCACAACCATTTTTTTTGGTTCAAACACTGCTATGAAGCTCTCAGTTCTTTATGTGTAAATAATGACTCACTATTAAGAGATCTGCACTTAGTGGCGGTTTCAGGACAGGAAATGAATAATATCACTGACTATTTTATGCAAGGCTTTTAGACGCTCCAAAAAACCCAATTTTACACAACCAAGCATGATTTTATCCGGAATTTAATTTATGTATTTATGTATTTTTTCTAGTTCTACCTCATTTATATCAGACCATGAACCCATAGAATGCCTGGGACACCTTGGTCACGTGACACCATCTACTCCAATTTCGGTTTTGCACATTAAGTGTCATGTATCTGCCAACTTACACCTTTGAACAAATGTCAATTTGATTGATTGACAATCTTGCCAATTTTCCATCATTGCGGTAGCAACTCATTATTTCCACTGTTATGCCATTGTTGCTACTGCTCTTCTGGCTAGCTAGCTCCTGCGAGAAGAGAAAGAATTGAGCTGTATGCAGGTAAGGGACCTTTGGTTAACTTTCACACAAAATCAGACCTGGGAATTCACCAGGTCTGACCTACAGTACCTCTGACCAGCGTAGCATTCCTGGGTTCATTTATAGTAAGGGACAGCCATGGAAAAATTCCCACCAAGGGAATTTTGTGTAACCAAGGGAATTATAAAACACTAATAGATAGCTAGAAGAAAAAAACTCAAGATCTCTTATTCATTTTTGTTTTACTTGTTAATCATCATTCATAAACTGAACAGAGAAATCGATATGCAACCTCATGGCTGATCATTAAAATGAGTGAATGTCCAGTCTCATCTTTTCAGGTGTTTGTTTTTCTTTGCACCACAGGAAGATAGGGCCAAGGCCAAAGCAAGACTAAGACCTCAACTACAACTCGGTTGCACAATGACACAAGGCAAGATTGAGATTAAACAGCGCTGACCAGACAGTGGGGGAGGAGGACCCAAGTTCATTGTCCACAAGAGTTTTTTTTTCCTTTTGTTCTGGGGAGAGCAATCACAGAAGAGAAGGGGAGAAATCCTGGCCCCTCTAACCCAACCTCCTCAGTGTGGGTCGACACAGAGGCCTTTTCACATGCTAATTCCTTATCAAAGCCCTCCGAGGAGAGTCAACACCAAATTAGAGCCCCTCGCTAACGAAATCAGCGGGCGATCTCGCCCAACACCCAGCCCTTAATGAGGAGAAAAAGCCCTCCTCATGAACATCTCTTCCGCTCCGGCGTGTGTAATTTCATACCGTGTTTCGACAAAAGATGAGCGCACAGGAACCAGCGCCGTAACCAGAGTTAAGAAACAGACCCGTCGACAAAATTTCACCCGGCGCGTTTTGTGGTTGCAAGCAATTTCCAGCCGGCGCGGACCTATTTTGCAAGCAAGTCAGTACCTTCTCTGTTTTCAAGTCAGACCGTTTGCTGAAAAAGGCCACGACAAGGTCATGGGGAAGGGTGAAGACTCGTTCAGTTGAAGTCTTTTTTTTTCCCCTGCACTCCACACAGTACCGAAGAGAAGCAAAGTCTTGGAAGTCTCTTCTTTTTGAAGAGATTTAGCTAAGAGAGAAAATGAAGTCTGTTTCATCCAGATACCAGTGTTGCACTTTCATTGGAAGTGCACAATACCAATATCACCTATTGTGACAAAAAAGGGCAATGCCATTACCAGAACAGACACAAGCAAGCACCAGGCCATTGGCAGTCGAGGGCAGGTGCAGTCTGTGCTATCTGCTACCCAGAGGAGATTAGACAGACACGCAAATCATCCGGCCGCAGAGGAAAATACCTGTGGCGGTCCATGTCCCCCTGGACTCTCATGTGAATGTGTGCTACGTATTGGCTGGGGTTTTGCCATTGACAGAAGCACCATGGGACTCAGATAAGCAGTGCCAGCTTTGCCAATTAAAGGCTTCATTCAGGTGGCACCCATTTCTAAATGAACAGCTCTCCGCCTTCATGACAATGAGACACAATAAATCAATCTCCCTCACACAGACATACGCACATATTCCCACGCACGCACGCACGCACGCATACGCACACACGCACACGATAACAGCCATAAGCTACCAAAACATCAGCGTTGTCAAAAAGAGCTGCCTGGGCGCCATCTGCTGTTTGACTAAAAAACTGCATGTCATTCAATTGGCTCCACATCGCAGCAGAGTACTTTTGCAGGGGGAACGCTGACACCAAAATAAGACATTATGCAAAAAGACATATTTACTATCAAATTCACTAAATCTGTAAACTTAAACTTAGTCACTAGAGACAAAAACAGCGCATGCAACACTGGGGATGACAAAGAAAACGCATAAAACTGAATCTCAGGAGTAAGCTTGACTCTGAGATGCTTTTCAGGACAAAAAGTACACACTCACATACAGACACGGTAAGCCTGTCGGCCAGCGCAGAAGATGAAACCCATTTCCTGTCCAGGTTTCCAGCAGCGGTAGAATCCACATCTGGTTCTCCCGTCTGTAATCCCTCATACACCCATCAAAAATTCTGGGATTTGGACACACCTGGATCAGCAACAACTCACAGAGCTGCCCTACAGTTTTACAGCCGAGCCCTGCCCGTGCCTTCCCAGCTTTTCCACAGCAACGCATTCCATATGCGTCCTGTCCAAGCGAACGATAACTTTATTAAAACAACTGTCTGTCCGATGCGCAATTTTTTTTGCCCAAGATTAAGGATGTTCCATTGCTAGTGGTTGGTTACGTGGCTCTGAAAGCAGATTGATATGAGTTTAAAAGGGAAACTTGCTCATTTTAAACAGCACACATTTGTAGAGAAAGGTGGCCCTAAGACCGAGATGGCTGACCATCGGCTTTTAACTAATTCCCCCTCCTCACGGTATGGAGTGGCTTCAGAAACAGTGCAAAAACGGAACCTGGGTGCCTCTTGGTTGTTTCACAAGACCAACAAACACATAAGTAAAGAAGCATATAAATGACGCTTGAAGTATCACAGCATGTGTTTAGTGGCACTGACTGTACAAGTTTGTCAACAAACTTATATGATCAAGGTTGAAAACAGACCCGTTACAGATCAATAAATCATTTCATTTTTATTGCGAATTTTTTTCCATGTATCATAGCTTACGCTATATATTAATCACGCATGGGACATGGTCTTGATAGAGACGGAGCATGTGTTGAATCCCTTCTGGTCAAAATGTCACTCAGGGCAGGTCCTCCCGCTGCGCAAGTATTTGTGACGTTATTAGAAGGCGATCTGCGCGAGACAGTTGAATCAAATTCGACTTGACAGCACGAGAAAATAGTAAGAAACACTGGATCCCCTTCGTTTTGGTACATGATACTATATCCGACCACGCGTCCTGAAATCGCTACGTAATTCTAGGAATCATCTTGCAAGCACTGGAATACGATCATTTATGCAAAGCTCCTAAATGACCATTTAGACGAGCGCACACCCAAAATCAATGTTTGTCACAACTCTTAATTATTCATAAGGAACGGTGTAATTGATGTGACTGTCATTTCCAGACGAGGAGAAGGGTATAATTCGCACATCAATGGCAGAATGTTTTGTGCAGTTCGTGGAGTTTTCTTTTCAGGAATAACGTACGATTCAAGACGATTCAAGCTTTGTTTCCGAGTGCAAACTAGGTGGTGGGTTCACAAAAGGCGTTCAAGACGAGAAGCTGATACAGAATGGATTGACTTAAATGAACTGGCATGAACGAACACAAAGTAAATGCTTCCCACAAAATACAGGAACGATGCTACGATACGTAGATGCACATGTCACAACACAATAATATCATATTCTTAAACTTGCGACCAAAAAATACATGTAATTGTTCAATAAGAACGTGTGTAGTAGTATGAAATGATTCAGATTATATTTGCAGAGCTCGCTTTCTATTTACCTAATCATTCCCCTCAGGCTAAGTGTAGCTCATTTGTTCCACGACAAAAATAAATTAGCTAGGAGTTAAAATATAATACTTATTTAAAGCAAACGTTTTATAAAGCAAAGCAAAGATTATAATTCCAAAAACATTTATCAGTAACACTGTATTAATGCGGATGTTGATGTTTTTCAGCAAACACTTCATCCGGAGGCAACTGAAATCCTTGAAAAAGTTGAGTTTAGCTACACTCTGTCCTGAATGGCAGTATCGGGGTTGCGCTTACTTCAGTTTTAAAGATGTAATAATTTTCTGTGGTACGACGGCTAAAGAGCAGTTAAATATATATTCACCCATTTTTGTTATTTTGTACGTAGATTCGTTTATTCGATATCTGTGAAAATTAAGAGTGCGCACAGAACATCTGCAAACTGTGAGGTATTTCCAAGTTGCAGTTGTAAAGTACCACAGCTATGGATGAAAAGATTTCTCTTTGCAGTTATCTAACAACAAAGCATATCCGCCATTCAATTTTAATGCGAGTGCCCTAGAAAAAAAACGTGTAACAATTTTCCATGCTTCTTGGCCGTTTCCCTGGCGTATGCATGATTCATGCTCTCACCGCCGCATCCACGGAGAGACTGCACTTAAGTGAACTGAAATCAAGAGGCTTCCACCCTCACCACCCAAACCTCCGTGATAAAAATAAAAATCACACTCCTAAACGTATTTGGTGTGTCCTACCTTCATTGTCCGGATAATTCCGTAAGGCCAGGTTCGGTATGAACGAGAGAACGGTGAGAAGGGATGGGTAAATCCAATTGAGAGCCATTTTCAGGCTTCTCGGTGCGCCCGCATCCCTGTGCACAAACTTACTGAGCCTCCAGCGCGAGGGAGAGCAGATGAGAGCAGCAGCGCGACGAGGGAAGGAGGATCCACCGCGAGCCCGGTCTGTCAATCACAGCGGGATGACGGTGGGAGGGGGGCGACCCAGGGAATCCAGGCGCATCCACGATAAAAGGGCACACGCGCGTGTCCAACCCCTCGGTACTTAAAGCTGGAGGGAGGATAACTATGCCATTACGATGATTACACAGTAAAACATACGTAATACGGTCCTTTCTAGGAATGATGTTCTGAAACTGTCTGTCCCGAAGTCTTGATTTAACGATTTGTTCGATATGATGTATTCGTTTGTAAAGTCGTCTTACTGTGCACATTGTTTCAGCCGTGAAAATTGAACCAGTGAAAAGTAGACCTCTACCAAGGAGGTGCAGATTTCAGTCCAGTGCTATTGTGTGGTTTCACATTATCTGTTTGAATTTGTATATACATTTGAAAGTAATATAAGAAGCATGACTCGTTCACTCTGAAGTGCAATAATATGTAAACTTTGCCTTACACTATAAAAATGTTCCCTTGAATTTCGTTTTTTTTTTTTTTTTTTGTTATTGTTTGTTTTTTTTGGGGGGGGGGGGGGGCGTGTATGGCATGCTCTAACTTCACTTCACAACTTCACTCACATATTAAAATTCTGCCCTTGGGGTGCACGTGCTGACCTCCTTTCAGGGTTTGCTGTGGCACCGTTTTTCATTTTAACATCACACCAATGTCAACGAAACATGAGAGACCTTCATCCGGTCAATCGCTGACGTGCCAGCGCTTTGCTTACCTTTCTAAAGAGGCTGCTTTGCTGGTTTTGGCTATGAGTTGTGTCATCCAATGTCAGAAACAATTATTTCCACACAGATAACTCCAGTTTGTTTTGGCTGAAGTTGATTTCTGAACATGAGTTTGGCATAACCTCTCAACCAGCATCTGCTGTGCACTGTGCTCAATGGGGGGAGAAAATAAATAAATAAAAATAAAGTCTAAAAGGACAATCCTGTGTATATATTTTTATTGGTTGATATTTAAAGATGAAGGTCAAATCAATACCAATCCCATTCTTGAAAAGACAATCTTGCCGCCAGACAAGTCCGTGGTAAGATTCTGGCCCCTGCAAACCTCAAGTCAAAAGAATATATATGAAAAAAGAATGGCATTTTATGTGGCAGGATCCTGTCTCTGGGCGCATGAGTGAGACGTCTCAGGCGTGTTATCTCCCCTGAACAATGGCTGACAGACAATCAGGCTTGGGGGAAACGCGTTTACCATATCTGGGACTCGGTGGTGTTTGAAGGCCCTGATTCAGTAATGAAAAATGCATGCGGCAGCACACTTCCCTCCCCAAGCGCCATGGTGACAGGTTGGAGAGGGTAGAGATGGAGGAGACGACTGTGTGCATTCTCAGTGATACCGGGGCCAATTTTCGATAAAAGGTAATGAGCTGCAAACTGAATCACCAGGGTTTCAGGTGTGGGGGGGGGAGGGGGGGGCTACTCTCCCCACCCCACCTTACCCCCCACCTATGCACCCTCCCACCCCCCCCACCACCACCCATCATCACTTTCAAACATGTCTTTTACCAAACACCCGAGTGTCTGCATTAGAGAACTCTGCCCTGTTTCAAAGTGCCCCTGACACCGAAAAAAAGAGCAGGGGGCCCTTTCCGCACCTCCCTTCAAGCCCCACTCCTCCTTTGTTCACACTTCAGCGAGGCCCGCAGAGCGCGGGCGACCGCTGAACCCTTCTCCGCCATGGAAATCTGTTAACACGCCGCCCCTGTCACCTGCCTGGTAGCGGCTCGACCTCTGTCAGAGACCCCCCCATTATCTCAGATCACAGGATGAAAATGAACCCTGTCTACCTTTTGTGATGTCGCCGTCTAATTCGCCGAGGTCTCTTATCGCACGAGGTGCAAAGTACCCAGTAAAGGCAGAGGAACATCAAAAAAATGTGAAAAATTGAATTCTGCAGCAATCATTCTTTCACTGAGCATTAGGCAGCAGTGGAAATTTTTAGTCTTATCTGGTAGGTTTGCCTTTATGTTTGTTCCTGTCAGAACAACAGCATTTTTCTTGTTCTTTTTAGCTAAATTCCTAGATCTGTGCACAAATCAGGTATGGTAAACCTCCTGGGATTAGAGGGGTATAGCAGCCTATCCATATTTAATTGTATAATACATGCAGAAGTACTAGTTTCACAAATATGCAAAGAAATAAATTAACTTTTGTCAATTGTGAATAATCGCTCTATATCATAATAAACATGGGTTTTTTTGTATGTGTGTGGAATGAATTTGAAGGTCACTGGACTAAGAGGATTTGTATTTGAATGCCACACAGGAGTTAATCGGTTGGTATGTCCAACGGAAAAAAAAACCCCAAAGCTATGATAAGGATGTCATTCACCCAGCGCACAGAGGACCAGTGCAGGGAGGGGGTTGGGCTGGCTTTTGTTTGTTGCCTGTTTCGGGAGGAGGGAGCTCTTTTTCAGCTATTGTTACGTGACAGACAACCCCCCACCCCAACATATGTGACCAAAATTTATGACAGCAGTCAAGGCAAGATGCAAATTCAGTTCAGTAGACAACATTGTGAGTTAAAATGTGTACTGATCAGGAATGCAATATGATCTATTGAGCAATTAAGGGCAGTCGCCAGCAGGGGGCAAAAGTGAGTAGATGTAACGTCATTACGTATTAACTCTGTCAGTCCTGGGGGTTGACAACATGTCCATACATGTACACCAGTTGGCCAGGCACCCATGGATGCACAAAACAATTATGCTGACTTTGTTATTGACATAGACAGCATGCAATTGCATTTTAATTGTGTAAAAAATTAAGGGCTTGTTGAGTTTGGGTTGGGGATAATGGGGAAAAAATGTCAAAATAAAAGTCAGTGCTTGATGGCTGAATATATCTCCACGCCTGTGATTGTCGTGGCTGTGGAGATATAAGGCTGTTCACTCCATCTCAGCTTGATTTGTCAAGACCTGCCCTTGCTTTCACAGTTGACGAGTAATCTGGTACAGTGCTGTGGCTTTTTAGGGCCCCTAAACTAGCACTTCAGTTTTGCATTATGCTTTTATGCGTGTCCCAATGGGTGATGCAATTCTCTGGTGTGACTGTGGCGTCTTCAGAACAAATTATTTGTCTCTGACTCTGTCTCTCCCTCTCAATCTCCCTCCCTTTCTCCCTCTCTTTCTCTCTCTCATGCTCCCTCCCTCTCCCTCTGTATCTTTCTGTCTCTACCTCTCTGTCTGTCGCCCTCACTCTCTCTCTCCATCTTTCTCTCACTCTCTCTCCATCTTTCTCGCTCACTCTCTCTCTGCCTCTCACTCCCTCTCTCACTCAATAAATAAATGAAATTAGATATTTTCATTGTTGTCGTGAAGCAATTCTGACACGGTATTCTCATCATCGGCACATTAAATTAAAAACACCTTTGTGTTCTCGTCATCATCATCATCATCATCATTATTATAATTATTATTATTATTTAGATGAAATGAACACTGGAGGCAGTGAATATAATTATGTAATAATGTGACATATGTTAATGGTATGATTAATATTAAATGGGGAGGTTATGTTAGAGAGCTGAAGTGTTTAAGGGTCTCGGTGCGAGTCTGCCAGTGTCGGCTTCCTCATCCCTCACTGTCTCTCAGTTTCTGATAAATGGCTGCGGCCTTCCCTGCCAGTACTGAGCAGCTTGGTTCCTCTCCAAGCTTAAGATTTGTTGTACTTTGTACTTTCAACGAAATGAGGTGTAAAATTAAAGTTATGCATTTCAAACAATGAGGGGTAAAAAAAAAAAGCAAGCGGTCACTCTTGCTCTAGTTCTTGGGTCATTCAAATCTTTCCTGCCAAAAGTCTTCTTGTTTTTGTCAGCTGTTGAGCTTTTTTTTTGCTGATTTTCTGGTTATTTGCGTTATAATTTATACTTAGCCTTTTTACAAATAAACTTTCGATTGAACAGTCCCCATCTCTTTTGATCAAAATGAAAAAAAGGTTATTTTCATTGTCATGTAAGACGTGTCTTCTGCTTCTGTGATCTCTCTGTCTCTCTTTTTCTGTAAAACTTTCACTCCTCACCCCCCAGCAAGAAGGTACCCTGATTCCTCATCCTCTTTTTCTAACTGCAGGGCTCAGTCTGTTTTTAAACTTTTCCCCTTGACAGCACTCTGAGCCACCAGGTAGTCAAAGTTAACTTTTCTCAAAACACAACTTACAGTGGAGGGAATGACACAACGGAATGATAAAGGAATTTTTCAAGGTTTGACAGAAAGTCCAGCAGGAAAAAAAAAAAAACAAACAGAAATGTCAAAATGTCACATGCTTAGATATATTCTTCGTTCTTTGACTTATCTGTACAAAAAAATACCCTCCCCCAATAAAAGACCATGTCCAAAGGAGGCCCCGTACTCCGTGTTTGCTTGCCCTCTGCCTCATCCTACTTCTGCCATGCCAAATGGCACCGGGCCGGACGGGCGGTGAAGGATCGCTCGGGCTCTGCCCATCTTCCAATGCCAGCTTAAGCAGAGAAAAGTGAAACAGAAGGTCAGAGGTCGCCTGCCTCGCCATGCCTTTTAAGCCCATTGACTCCCTTTTGGAGTCACTCACTCGTGTTGTAATGTCTCTATAGTGAAAGAAAGGCGTATAATAGCTGACAGCTTGGAGCTCCCATTTAGGGAGGGGGGAGTGAAAGGCATGGATGGGAGGGGGTGGGAGGTGGGTGGGGGGGGGGGTGGGGGGGTTTTGGGGGCATTAATCCCCCAGGATCTTATTCACAGCATCTCCATCATATTAAAAGAGCTAGCAGTGTCCAGCAGGACAAACGGAGGAGGGCTGCTAACAGTGAGACCATTACCAAAAAAAAAAAACAAGATAGAACAAATCCAAGCCTCCATTGAAAAAAAAAAAAAAACAAAACAGAATCCTTTCTTTCCCTCCCATTTGTTGGTGTTGCAGACGCTTAGGGGGGAGGCGGGGGGGGAGGGGGGTGGGTTGACTCAGCTCGCCCCAGACACAGCCCATAAGAGGTGACTGGGAGTGTGGGAAATAGTCGGGGTACAATGCGTCCCCCTGGTCTGCCCCTCATCTCCGGGCCACACCGGGATCACGGGCTTGTCCCCTCTGTCTGTGGAGAAGCGATGGAGAGTCTTTTTCTCCAGCACTGAGGGGTGACAGTGTCACCCCCCCCCCCCCCCACCACACACACACACACATACACACACGCCTCTTCACTGGGGCCCTGTCCCCCCCCCGGGCCCCCCCCCCCCCCCACACACACACACACACACACTCCTCTTCACTGGGGCCCTGTCCTGCCCTCCACTGCGCCCCGGCAGGAAGCACTGAGAGGAGTCCATCCTCTCGCTCCACAGCTCTACATGGTAACGCCCCCACCTCACCCACCAGGATCAGCTGCCAGTGAAAGAAGAGAAAAACCTACAATCCTATAGTCCATGGGTGTTGAGGACTTGCCAGCAATGCAATGAAGACTGCCTGATTGTCACCAAAAGCTTGTTTCGTTTCAACGGATGAAATCTAAAGGTCTGAGTATTGTTCCCTTTTTGTTGGCCTCATCATGCGCTAATATGCCAAGTTCAACACTGGAAGTGGCAATGGGAAGCTGTTCTCAACCGCTCTGTCTCAACTGTCACCATGACAGTAATGCCATTTAATTCATTTCAGAGATTCTTCTTCCTCCTCCTCTCCTTCCGGTGCTAAAACTGTCATTTTATGAAACCACTATTTCTATGCATTCTTTGAGGTTGTTTGGCTTTTGCCCTCTCTGCCTCCTACCCCTTACTCCAAAAGTTTTCACTCTGAAACGCTCTGAGGATTTACATATGGATTGCATGGGGAGGGGGAGTCTTGACATACATCATAACAACCCAAAACATGAGTCCAATGAGGTAGATTTCAGTTCTGTAAATGTTTCCTTTAAAAAAGTAATTAGGTACAAAAACGTGTAACTTATGTGGGGCTCTACAAGTATTCTGTAAAACAGATGCCTGGCCAAAAAGAGACACTATTTTGGCAGTAAAATGAGTTCGTTCACTTGAAACCACAGCAATTTCCTGTCATTTTCAGTGCCCGTACTGGAGAATGTGATTCACGCCATATTTTGCTTGAATAAAACTTGCATTTGGTACCCTATCACATAAATTCTTTATTGTTGCTAAATTTTAATTTGACATTTGTTGACATTGTTTGTCTTAATAGATTTTAAAAACTTGAACACGTTGCAGGGTGTGTCTCCATATCCTTCATTGACCTTAAAATCATGGCAATTTTTGTGAAATGTAAGAAACCTGACAACAAATTTCTGCAAAACTCATTTAGATATATTCACAGTAAGTTCTATGTTTCTGTTCTTATATGGCAGGTATGGATAAAATAAGAGAAATAAGAAGCAGAGACAGGGAAAGTGAAAGAGGGATAGACGGAGAAGAAAAATTTGCCGAGAGTTCTTAGACGTTAAGCGTTCCTTGTGAATCCTCCAAACTTTTTTTGCTGCGTTGAGAGTACTCTTACGCCCCTAGAGGGGTGCTAACTTGCTTTTAGGATGATTCCTTAAGTTAAGGAGAGTTCCCAGTTGTTGTCGTGGTTTCCAGCATCTTTTACATCTCTTAACATTCCGTACAAGTATCTGCCCAGGGGAGAGGGAAGCGACTGGCCTCCCCACCTGCTCAGGAGAGAAGAGTTCCACATTAATAAAAACTCAGTTCAGTTCAGTTTAAATTCTTCACTGGCATAAAATATATATGACCAATCTGTTGTGTTTGTATATCATAGTTTCAAGAAAATAAGCATAACAACAAACGAAAAAAAAAACGAAAAGCAAAATGAGACCAGCAACATTAGAATGCATAACAGTAATAACAACTAGTAACAACATTACCTTAATAGTCACTGATATTAAAAGCTATGAACAGAATTATCATCTACAAGCTATAACAGCTAAGACTGAAGTCCTTCTGGTATCTTTAATTATTTTCAGAATCCTATTTTTGCTTCAGAACAGCAAAAACATTTTACCTAAACGTTAGGAGTAAAAATTAATTGTATGCATCTATAATTTTGCTAATGTACTAACTGCATAACTTGTTTACAGCGCAAAGGCTACTTTACATTGATAGTTCATCAAAATTGTATATTTCTGATATGCAGTAATAAGATAACCAGTCATGACAACGGTTTTGCTCAGAGTCTTTGAAGGTACTTAGCCATTTGTTTGCAATGTTCGCTGGATCACATATACAACTATTGTATGGGTACCCTGGTCTGCATGCTTTGTGTGGGTACCCTGGTCTGCATGCTTTGTGTGGGTACCCTGGTCTGCATGCTTTGTGTGGGTACCCTGGTCAGCATGCTTTGTGTGGGTACCCTGGTCAGCATGATTTGTGTGGGTACCCTGGTCAGCATGCTTTGTGTGGGTACCATAGTCAAGCACGCATTAGGTGCAGCAAACTAGAAACATCCTTAGTATCAATATTCTCACTACCGGTTTCTAATTCACATGCAGGGGATGGCATATGGTAGAGGAATTTGTAATGTGGGTGAATGAGCACTTTAAATCAGAACTTATTTGGGCTACTTTATTCCACCACTAATTCTGTCAGGCCGTGACAGGTGCGTTCATATTGTGCAGCCAAATTTAAACCGAAGTTTTCCCTCTCCCATGAGGATTAGGAGTCACTGAATTTCAGGCCATGACACGCTTTTTTTTGGGTGTCGCATTCAGAATTTTGGAAAGTAATGCTGTTCTCCGTTCAGCGAGGAGGTGCCTACCCTATCTCAATCTGCTTTCGGCTGCCATGCATGCTCACACTCACAGGCAAGGCTCCCAGTGTTGGCTGGTCTCTGTGGCCAGACTCTGCTCACAGAGTCCAGACTTCAGAAACAGTGTCCTGTGTTTGTCATTTCTCATTGGGCAGATAGTCTGCCATGGTATATTCTTCATTTAGAGCAAGATAGCAAGCTAATTTGTTTTGATGTTTTTTTTTTCTTTTTGAGTTCCCCATGAGAAATATAATCATATCATTTTGTTTTTGTTGCTTTATAATTTGGTTGCCATTGCTTCTGGATGGTTATGTTGGAATAGAGGCTGGATGGAGTTTAGGCAAGTTTGTGTTGAGCTGAGCCTCAGAACCTGGTGGTTGGGCAGACTTTTCTCTGGGCTGCACTCTTGGCTCCTCAGTGCTTTGTGTAATGGTATGGGCGGAGGCAGCTGCTTTTTAGGTGCTTCCAGAATGCAATGGATCTTTCTGGATATTAATGAGTAATGGACATGAGACTGTTTCTGACCTACATGACATTTTTCACACTGTGCACTGAGGATGTTTTTAAAACAACTCAGAGGGTGTTTTTCCCAGTTAGCAAAAAATCCTGCTTTTTAAGTCGACCCCACACTTCACTGCCATGTAATTGGTTTAATTACAGATTTGAATATTTTGAGCTGGGTCCTAACTGGTACATATAATTTTATCTGTGAATGGCATAGAACATCCTATTTGCTGTGTATTTCTGCTCATTCACAGGTTAACACCCCCCCCCCCCCCCCCCCCCCCCCCCGAGTGGGTCTTTAATACTTGCTATACAGTATGTAATTTATGTTATATTGCTTACTTGCTATTCCTAATGCAAATAATGTGTGATTTCCAGGGATCTGAATCTCTCTCTCCCTCTCTCTCTCTCTCTCTCTCTCTCTCTCTCCCTTTGGTTTTGCCTTTTAGTTTAGGTCTTGTTGATGTTTTTGTCTGGTCTGTGCAATAAAACAGACCAAAAAAGTAAAAAATAGTCTCCCTCTTTTTTCCTCTCTCCCCATCTTTCTCTTTTTCCTTTCACCCTAGGTCTCTCTCTCACACACAGTCTTTCTCTCTCTGTCTCACACACAAACACACATACACACATGGACACACACAAACACAGATGGGCAATTGCTCACTGAGAATTGCCTTGTTCATGCAAAACTACTATTTCTGTCTGCCAAACTGTGTTGTCCGAGCCATTATCTCTCTCTCTCACACACATATAGGCTGTCTCTCTGTGTCACACACACACACATATACACAAGCACACAAACACTCTCTCTCACACACACATACTCTGTCTCTCTCTGTCACACACACACACACACACACACTCACAAACACATATACACAAGCACATAAACACGCTCTCTCACACACATATACTCTGTCTTTCTCTGTCACACACACACATATACACAAGCACACAAACGCTCTTTCTCACACACACACACATACTGTCTCTCTCTGTCACACACACGTACACACACATATACACAAGCACACAAACACTCTCTACCTCACTCACACATACTCTCTCTCTCAGACATACACACACATATACACAAGTACACAAGCACAAACACTCTTTGCCTCACTCACACATACTCTCTCTCACACACACACACATACACAAGTACACAAGCACAAACACTCTCTCTCACACACACACATGTGCTGTCTCTCTCTGTCACACACACACATGTTCTGTCTCTCTCTGTCTCACACACACACACATGCTCTGTCTCTCTCTGTCTCACACACACACACAAACTCACACACACACATGCTCTGTCTCTCTCTTTCACACACACACACATGCACACACACACACACACACACATGCTCAGTCTCTCTCTGTCTCACACACACACATGCTCTGTCTTTCTCTGTCTCACACACACACACACACACACACACATGCTCTGTCTCTCTCTGTCTCACACACACACACATGCTCTGTCTCTCTCTGTCACACACACACACACACTCACACACACACACATGCTCTATCTCTCTCTGTCACACACACATGTACACACACACACACAGGTTCTCTCCCTCCCCTGTGCTGAATAGAAGGCCTCCTAGCCTCCTCCACATGAGGGGCTGCGGTCCTGGCCTGCTCTCCTTGGATGTGTGCCTTCCAATGGAGCCCTCCATTGCCACTTTCTATCTCTCTCAACCTGGAGTGAAAGAGGGAAAAAACGCTCCTGTACTGGAGCACAGCACCACTACGCTTCGAATGGTCCCGCTGCAGTCTCCAGTTTTATAAAGGAAGAAAAATACTTAAAACATCGTGCAGCAGGAGCCACCACAACAAATTATAGGTATTTATTCTTTTTAATGTGTTTTATTTACATGTGAAATAAAGCTGACGATTGACGGGGGGGGGGGGGGGGGGGGGCTTGGTGGCATCTGAGGAAAGCACATCCACTTTTCCAAAGATATGACAATGTGTCACACGTTCAGTATATGACTATACTAACAAATAGATTAAAAACATTAAAGAACCAGACACAATAAAATGATCATTTAACTATGGCACTATTTCATGTTTGTGCATAAAGAAAAAGCACAGGAAATGTTATATTTCATTAAAATATTTTTTTTAGTTCAGTTTATACCACTGTTTTGTGTTTGAGCAACACTGTAGGTTAATTTCTAAACTAATGAAACCTCTTTGCGACGTGATATGGACCCCTGAGTGCGGACATTCACCGAAAACACATTTGCAGGCTGCAGCTTAGAGGTGAATCCAAGGCTTTTATGGATGCAGAGGGCTAAGAGAACTTCTGTGTTACATTTTACAAGACGGTCAAAGTATTGAGTACTCGGTTCCTCCTTCATAAAGTAACACATCTCAGGTGGACCCTGACATCACCTGGGGGTTGAGCTGTTTCTTTTGTACCCCAGCTATTTGAAAAAGTAACGGCAATCGTTACTGGTAGGTGGAGGTCTTGAAGGCAGGTTACTCTGAACGCCATGAGAAATGAAGTTTCTCTTCCAGCTGCTGTGTCTGGAAATGTCTTTAACACAAGCAGGGACTGTAGAAGCCCTCATACATGCTGCCTCTGGCCCAGACCCAGCGCCTGCTCCACACTGCCTGTGTATTAGGGACCAGACTCTGGTGCTACTGACCGTTTGCCATTAGCGTTACCCAGCAGAACTTCCATACAGCTCCATATTCTCCTGCCTTTGACTTTCATCCAGATTTTAAACTTTTATGATAAGTTAAAGAATTACCCACATCCGAATGAGTTTATTTTGGCTTTTTTCCATGATTTCCTTAGTTATACTGGCTTGAAGTGTGTAGGATTTATCCAGGTTTAGCAGATCTTTCCTGGCTGCATTCATAATTTAGCTACAGCGGTTGCTAAACAACTTGCTTTCTGTTAATCCATGGAATGTTTGGAGTGACCAATCAGGATTGGGCCCATTGTCCACATGACGGTGCTTCACGTTTGCCTTTATGTCACCTTTAAGTGCACGACTCTCAACTGAAGCATTTCCACATTGTAAGGACTCTCTTTCATGCTTTCGGGGCGTTGAGCTTTCAGCTTCGACTGTTTTGTTGTGTAACTGTAACTGCATAAACCAATCACTACCCAAACGTTCAAACGTTCCAGAGACCAGACAGTTCTGAGTATAAAAAGCACCAGGGGGAAGGAATAGATAGTCGCGCAGGGTTGGGTGATGAGTACAGCAATGAATCTCTTCACCAGTGATGGGGCAATAATCAGGTTTAGCACTGGGCTAACGGTGGCGGATGGCTGTCTCCCCTCCTCCCTCACTCTCCATCTTCCTCTCCCTCACTCCCTGACATATAAACACGTCGTTTTTCGCTGCGCTGATTGCATTACCTGTGTCAGCGGACATGGTAGTGGGGGGACTGTGTTTCCTTACAGACAAACCGTAGCTCGGAGGTGTGTATGTCCTCACAGCTCTCTCTCTTTCTGCCTCTTTCTCTTTCTCTTTCTCTTTCTCTCTCTTTCTCTTCTCTCCCCCCCCCCCCCCCCCCCCCCCCCCCCCCCCCCCCCATCCCTCCAGTTCATGTACAGAAGCAGCTATGGGCTCGCTGAAGGTTCAGTAGACACAGAGAGTCTTTGACTTTTAAAACAACTCCTCCATATATTTACCCAGCCTGAAATATGTCATACACACACACACAGATGTCTTGTGGAGATACCAGACAAAGAATGGAAAAACAAACAGAAACAAGAAAAGAAAAACATCCCCAATGACCCAAGCTCACTCATTCGTCAGCAGCTGTCTTTCAGAGACAGACCACATCATCATACTTCATATCCTACATACCATACCAAATATCCTATTCTCACAGAATATCTGGCACCTAATCCATATGATATCTGGTCCATTCATCTCCTTCATCTGTGTGATTAAAATATATGGTTTTGAAAGTGGTCACTCATGTCAGCAAACATCTATAGCAAACACATGCCATGTCCTACCAAAAAATAACATTGAGTTTATTTGCAAAATGTTTTCAATTTTTTCCCCCAGGTGTTCTCTGCTTATTTTGTGCTTACATATATTTCACCTGCTTGCCTTAGCGAGGTGAGAGATATTGCATTGTGTTGGGTTCCAAATTCTTCAGTGCCAGCAACAAGACTGAATGTATGGCTTTGGCAGACCAATGTATTTCGCCATGCCAACAAGTGACTTCATTATTGTCTCATATGAATAGTTAGTCACTGCTGTTTAATTTCACACCTTTACTGTCAGGTTTTATGTCAGAATGTCTGTAAATATACCAGTACCTGTTCTTTGGCAATATGAGAATATATTTTTTCGTGCCAAAAAAGCTATTTGAATTTGAGAGTAAGGAGGAGGATAAAACAATGAAGAATGACAAGACTTTTGTGGGGAGGAGAAAAGGAGAGAGAAGTGGAGTGCAGTGAGAAATGGAAGGAAAGAAAGGGAGGAGAGGAGTGAAGATAAATGAAGAGAGGATGAAAGACAGAGGCAGTAGGCGATTTGAGGGGGGATGGGGGGGGGGGGTGCCATCCCCCTTGTTAACCTGCCATCCCCATTTTACATGTGTGTTTTGGTTGGTGGTGTGGGGGCAGGGGGGTGCTCCCATTGGGCCATCTCCCCAGTTAAAAATGAACAAATCACTTACTGGACAGAGGTATGCATGAGTTCAACAAAGGAACATGTGACATGTTTGTATTCAGACACCAGTGTTTAAAAACTATACACCTCGGCCAGAATGAAGACATCAGTGCATTTAAAAAATGTTACAGCACATTATTACTATTAGCCATCTCTACTCTTATTTTTACTTATTGTTCACGCTGTGCCGGCCAGAAGCAGATGGGCTCCCCCTCTGAGCCAGGTTCTGCTTGAGGTTTCCTCCTGTTTGTCAGGGAGTTTTTCCTTGCCACTGTTGCCTTGGCTTCTCTGAGGGGGTTTCAGGCCCGGGATCAATTGTAAAGCTGCTTTGTGACAACCTGTTGTAAAAAGTCCTGTACAAATAAAATTGAATTTAATTTAATATTACTGGTACTGTTTCTGTTTATTTTTGAATGAATGGAAACTAAGGGCCAGTTTCCTGATCATGGATTAAGTCCCTTAAGTTCTAGACTAGAAGGACATCTCAATGGAGAGGTCCATTGAACATTGTTTTTAGGCAAGGACAAGGCTTAAAATGTGTCCAAGTCAAATGTTCTCATCCAAAAATTTTACTTCATACATGTCTTTTTATACATTATGAGACCATAATTTTATTTAGATACATATTTTTTATACAACATATCACTGCTGCTGCTGCTGCTGCTTCTTTGATAATTTGATAAATATTTTTCTTTGATAATATTGTATTATTCAAGGCTGTGTTAAACAGGCTTCTAACGCTCTCTAAACACTTGCCTCGGAGAAATAAGCACTTTATCATAGATCTGGCATTTAGAGTAAAATGCGAAAGGCCAGGTGCTCTTTATTTCATCTGAACAATAATGGATTGATTTTTTTTAAAGTATCTTGATCTACAGGCTCAGATGTTTAATGGTCTATGGCCCTCCATCTTAATAAAATCTCGGTTGAAAGTGTTTCATTTCATTAAGGAAACAGAGGAATCAAAAGACCGTTTGTAACCATTTGGCCTGCACCATTCTACTTCAAGCCTTGTGTCTTTGTCCTGGCTGCCCTTGGAGGTTAATCGGTCAGTCGTTTGAGGTAAGTCAGATGAGCTGAAGGATACAAATGAAGAAAGAAACAGAAAGATTAAGCTGGGCCCAAAATTTCTGCAGCTGATGGGGCCAGTCCCTCCAACTCCCACCCCCACACCCATCAGGAGGGCTTAACGGCGATGACCTCAAAGATGACCCCACGGCGACCCCCTGGACCCAGTCACAAGTGATGTTTCCAAACACGGCGGGACCCTGGTGACCAGCCAGTCAAGCCTTAAGGCCGGGGGCAGCGTAATCTGGGGCAGGCAGGGCGGCGCACTCGATCCACGGCACCCTTTGACTGTGACCCCTGTTAACCTCCGTGTCTGAGAAACGCAGCCCCGCTCAGAAAACCGGAGGCGGCCTATCTCACAGCTACAGCCACCAGGCCAGACTGATAGAAAGAGAACATTAATACAGAGACTGAAATACATAGTGGTGCAGGCGGCAAAATGGAAAACCAACACAGAAGCAAACAAATATGTGGAAATATTGATTTGTCCATTGCATGTGTTGCTTTTTTTTATTGTAAATTAATCACAATTTCTAAAAACATAATATAATAGTGTTAGATCTATTTAAAAACCAAGATTGATAATCTCAACCCTCCATACGCAGCCCTGATTGAGCTGGGACACAGGACACATGACAACTCACTGTCTTACTTAACAAAATGCCAGCTGAAAGTATAACTATCCTAAATCAATGGGAAATTGCTCTACCTGATTATACATATTCTAGGTAAAAAAGTAAGGCCTCCTCATTTGCATAGTACCCTCATAAACTGAATAGTTATATAACATTATAATTATATAAAATCTGTTATTTAAGCAACAACATATGAAACAGCATGGAGGAAATCATATCAAGAGGGAATCAGAAATGAACAATAACTGATGCAAAAATGCATATACATTCACTGATGTCAGTTTACCAGCTTGGATTAGCAATGCCTCTTTCAGAGAATGTATATGATGCATATGCCACTGAAAAAAAGGGTAAGTAAAGTGGACCTGTAATAACATTTGGAGGAAGGGGTGTGATAATACTTTGTACACAAAATTATTTGAACTGGTCTTTCATTTGCCCACTTCTGTATTTTTTTCATTCATCCATACTCTCTGGCAGGGAGGCAAACATTAGCATTAGCGTTAGCCCAGCATCAGTGCTAACTCTAAACATAAGCATTAGCGTTAGCCCAGCATCAGCGCTAACTCTAAACATATGCATTGGTGCTAGCATTAGCATCAACGCTGACCCTCTGTGAACCCGGGTTTTCCACCTCAGAGTGATCCGTATGTGACTTGAGCGCCGTGATAACGCAAACAAAAGCCTGCTGGCACCTGTGGAAGAGTGAGGGGTGAACACAGTCTCCCTGCAGCCTCCTTATCTTTCTCAGTCTATTACAGGGATATACATATATCAGGCAGGAGACCGACAGCCTTGCTACCTGATATAATGCTGTCAATATTCTCCCTTTATGTCTGTAGGGTGGCCAGACATTCGTTACCTCGTCTGTCTGTGTGGGGAAGGCCATTTTCTTAATTCAAATGCTTTCAATTTGATTGAATGTCTGTTTGGGTTTCACTGGTGATGAAATAACGTTTACACTAAAATGTGAAAGAAACTATTCTTTCTACAAATGAGGTGTGGATGGCAAAGAGGTTACAAAAATGTATTTAAACACAAGATTAAGCATTACAGTAAACTCACAGTACTTTATCCAGATTTGGCCATGTTTCTGAGTCTCAAAATCGCAGATAAAATTGTAAAGTAGAATTATGGGAACACACTTTTTAATTGACATTGAAAATTGCCATATTTGTGTCAGCATCCCATCCCTCCGATATGTTAAAAGAAAGAACTAAAGCCAGAGGATTTTTTTCTGTCTCAGAAACATTCTGAAAATCAATGAGTTGCAGGTGAGGATTGTATTATTTTTGAGCAAATTATTGCTGACAATCTTACTTTTTGTTCACTATTCTAATTAAAGATGCATAGATTTTCATCTTAGTGCTCCTATAATTATTTATTCTCTGTGTGCAATGTCACATAATATATCATGTGTATTTCATGATTTGGATTATGATGTAGTTACAGTAACATGATTATATAGTTTAAAAGGTAGCTGGGGTCCATACAGCACTGTACAGCACTGAAAGCTGAGAGAAATTCACAAATGACTGTAACTCAAACATCTTTATTCAGTGTTCACAAATGGAACATGAACTGATAATTCACCATGTGTGTTAGTAAAAATGACTGGGGACAAGGTCCAAGGCTCAAGGTCCTTTAATTGTCACATGCACAGAGATACAAAGTAAAACACCCAGAGACACCTCTGTGCTCTGCATTAGCCCCTAACAGCAACAAAATCTTTAGATATTTTACATGTGTTTTCTCAACGGCCATTTATCTCAACAGTACACCCAGTGTGATTTCAGATGAATATATAAATTGTATTCCTTGTTCTCAACAGAGGGGGACCACTTGCGCATGTCACCATTTTGTGAAATATTGAACTACTTAATGCATGCGGTTGGAAATTCCTGATGGTATTACATTTTTACATCTTTATTTCATGATCAGCCAGGGGACCTGATACAAGCAACCAGCGCTGCAATATCAACATGACTTGTTTTGATTATTATACATTACGCTGCGTCACTTCTTCAGCTCAGACTGTCAAAAAACCAGGGAGACAAGGATGTGAAAATGGGCGGAGCTATGATGAGCTGTCAATCACTTGTATGAAACAATTTGCTTTCCACAGTTGCTCATTCTCCCAATGCATCACTTCTCTCATTGCAAAATACCTGTTGTCTTGCAATGTGGCTTCTTCACCATTTGGGTTCAGTGTATATGAACTCTTTTGTGATGGATATACATTGAGATAAAGTTCAAATTGGGAAGATCCAAACATTTTGTGAAAATGTGTGCAAATTCATTTTTTGACAAAATCTGAACATGGAATCCCGTTGTGTTTGAGGACCACAGTGTTTGTCATGCATTGTATATCATTATTGATCATTTGCACATTCATTTCGCTATCAGATTTGTTCATTCAATCAAAGTCATTCTCTCAGTCAGTCATATATTAATCAGAGTGATATATTTTGGTTCTCTGTTATTTCTCCCTCATTTAAATTGTGTTTCCTGGAAAGCATATCGGGCTTTTGAACAAAAACCTGTTCAGTAGATTGTATTTGCTGAAGGTCTCATTGAACCCAAAAATTCACAGACAGAAACAGAAATGATAAATGCGACAATCACGGGCTTTGTTAGTACCATATGCCAGAACATTTATTTGGATAATCACACAATTCATCTTATATTTTCAAGCCAAACTCCCACATCTAGTTATTTATTTATTTAATTCTGCAGACGCTCTTATCCAGAAACGTCTACAGCGATTGCATTGTTTAAATGCTTTCCCTCTGTTGTTTCCTCTTTCATAACATTGGTAATTAATTCTATTTTAAAATAATTATCTATTGATGTACCACGTACACATGTTGATGTTGGATGATAGTAGAACACCATTTTTCATCTAAATTACTGTTTGTTTGTTTTTTTCATTTTTATTCTTGCAGCATCAATTTTCTTTCAGCAATTGACAGATGTATGAAGAAAATGAATTAATATTGCATTGTATAAATCCCGCTCTGCAATGTACAATGTTGACATTTCTAAGCGTGCTCAATTATTCTTTGAGAAAATGTGTTAATTGTGTCAATTATTTATACGAAGAGTGTGAACGGAGAACAACATTTTCATTTGTAGCGAGTGCCCTGGGGGACAAAGGTGAGAAGATACTTCAAGGGAATGGGTGGTCCAAGGGTCCACAACACTGGTGCTGGACAGCAGGAGGATCTGTTTGTGTCCATCTTAAAATCAGAAACCAATTAACACCCAATATAGGTGAGTTAACTGTGCAATCAATTGCTTTATTTGATCAATTAAGAGCTTAAAGCTGAAACCCTCATACCTCGAGGCCCCTCAGGGGCCAGAATCGATTGGATGACCACTAATGCAGGCGGTCTGATGCAGAGTTGATGATTTGAGGGCCAGAAGTGGAGAGACTGAAGCAAAGGAACTGAATCGGGAACAATTATTGACACCACTAAATTCCCAGAACCAAAAAGGTTCTACAGGAGTTCTTTGGAACACCTTTTTTTATTATTTGTAATATCTAGAACCATAAACTAACCATGTGGTACAACAGAACAGTTCTGTAGTAACATATGGTCTACTAATGGTTTTATACACAGTGCCAAAAAAGGTTTTCCCATGATAATGAGCTAAGAACGCTCATTTTAAGTACCTTTTTTGAGAGTGAAAAATTCTATTGTCACCTGCTGCAGCCAGGTTACAGTAGAGACATCACCTAAGCAGCTCATTCAATGGGGTTATATAATCAATAATCCTCTACCTGAGAACCCAATAACAACCTGTATATCTGTGCTTGCGTATATCAATGTATTTAAGTATTTGAGTTTTGGCAGAGTTTATTTGAGAGAAGTAACGCTCAGTTTTGTCAAACATTTCTGGTGCAGTATTATGTTAGACAAGGCAAACGTGTGACCTGAGGGCTATTTCAAGAAGAGGAATTCAGCTTGCTAATATCCATAAATATTTTTGAATAATTCTTTAATCTCACTTTGTGAAGCCTGTATAATCTTTTTCCTCCTTAATGAAAAATTAACATACTCCACCTGGTGACAAAAGTAGAGAAATGCATTCTGGTTTCTCTATGGTTAATTTTCCAAACCGTCAAAGCCTGAAGTCACTGACCTCATTATGAGAATTTACTTTTAAATTAGCATTTATTCAAACACAACCTAAATTCAGCTCCGGTTACAAAACCTGTACATCTACAGCAGAATTGGTTGGCACCTCAAGATAAAGCACAGGTTTTCTGTCTAGTGATCTGGTATCAAATCTGTACGCACACATGACCGTGATGAAAATAGCCAAGCAGAACAAAGATGGGACAAGCTGCCAATAGTTTCCTCCCAAAAAGAATGATCCCAGTCACATTGCTAATTTTAGCATCCTAACACTTATCTACAGAATTATATTGGCTGTGAAACTGAATGTTTGAGGAAACCTGTTTCTTTTATATGATTTAAATTCAGGGATTGGGTGGGGGGAATCTGCATTGCATTGACAATCCCTCAGTATATGAAGATGTACAGAATAGATGAGTTAACCTGTACAAGGAACTCTGACCCACCTTTTAATCTTATCCGCTCATGATCATGTACCCAGATAGGAAAATGGGCATGTAACTGAGAGGTTGCAGGTTTAACTCCCACATAGGACACCAGCGTTGTGCGTTTGAGCCAGGTACTTACATAGTTCATAAACGTGAATATTCTGCCTATGAGGGGACGGTGTGTTTAAAAATGTGTATGCTGCTCTGGATAAAAGCGGATGAATGGGCTGATGAATGTGTATAATGAGATGCATGTCGCGGACTGCACTCTGTAGATTATTACAGTGATTGGTTAAAAACACTGACGGGTGCTGTATGAATCCCTTGTATTTATGGGTTAGAAACGTGAATCTTTCTTTCTTTCGTTCTTCAGAACCCCATGATGGGCATTCCTTCAGAGTAAAGCTCAGTGTAATAGCATGTCTCTTGCCGCTGCCAAAAAAAAAAAAAAAAGAAAACGCACGGTCCAAGCCGGCCAATCAGCACGATCCGTTTATCTAAAACCCATCCCTTTCTGGATCAGCTGCCCCTTTCATCTGCCGTGAACCGTGAGATCCAGGCAGAGTCACTCAAAGCGCAAATTAAACTGCGCATTGATTAGCCGTTCTGTCTGACGAGCGGAGGCGTGCCAGTGTCCCCCCACGCAAGCTTGTAGGACGGGGACGGGGACGGGGATGGGGGGGAGGAGGAGGGGGGGGTTTGACCCACTCTCCCTCTTTGTCACCATCTCCTGTCACTGGCGACACTTTGTCAACCGTTTAGATGGCGACCAAGCAAGGAAAGCGACAGCTGAACAATAAATGCGTGAGAGCGAAGTCGTTACTTACCTTTAGAGACCATTATGACTCTCTGTATCGGTCATCCATCAAACATCGGCCTACACTGAGGCCGAAAACACATTCGCTCGACAGTTCTCCCAGAATCGGTCCGTGCTTCAGCTCATGGCTATAGGTCCCCTAAAACAAATCAATTAAATGCTAATTTAAGAGGTTATTTAATCGAACCAAACCTACGACAAATACAGCCATGAACTATGAAAACATAATTTGGAGAGCAGAAGTGCTAGTCGTGCTAATTTAATGGGTAGTGCTCTCCAACACAAAGCCTGAGAATAATCCCTCGCAAAGCATCCTCAAGGACAGGATGAAGTTCAGTGGGTCTCAGAAATAAAGCAGCCGAAATCCTGCAGTAAATTAGCGTCGTAAGGGATGACTGGGACATAATTACAAAATTGTAAATGCTCAGATTCGCCCCTGAACAGGAGATCTGATTGATAACTCATAGATGGTACAAATGTGTCCTCTAGTTGGCCAATTAGTCAGGCACCCTGTGGGGTGAGAGGGGGTGTCAAACCCCCCCCCCCCCCCCCCCCCCAGGCACAATAACACACCAATCCTTTGAAAGCTCTAATAAGTCGAATGGCGACTTGCCGAAATCCTTTCTAATGAGTTAATGACATCATTTTACTGGAGTCACAGTTGATCTACAACACATGCTCAGGTTAACATGGCATCTGCTGTCTACTGCAACCCCCCCACCCCCCACCCCCACCATATCCCAAAAGGCAATGCTTTACAATGCATCTACCAATAGAAATTCGCTCCTTTACCAGCCACCAGGTCCACCAATGAAATGTGATGATTTTTAGAGTCTAATGCCGCTAAAAGCTAATGGTGTCAGAGAATGTATCCTGGAGATAGTGGCTGGTTCAAGGTCACAGAGCTCTAAGGGTACTTGAGCCTATTGTCCATGAACTAGTGCTTGGACTAAGCTCTCCACTGTTTCTGTATTGCACATGCCAGCGTGGCTAATGCATTTTGCTGGTTAGCTACATCATATGTTATTTCAATGGGAGATGAAGAATAGCAATGTAGGTTTACAATAAGCACAGTGCATGATGGTGTTTCCGATCTTAGCATCAGAGGTAACTAATATGAGCTCATCCCATGTGTTTAGATAACATGATTTTGTTGCTGGGAGGAAAGTGCGCTGCTGACTTGTTGGTCATCGAGTGAAATGCTCACAGATGGATCCCCTAGTTAGTATGCAGCTGGGTACAGTGCAAGGAACAAAAGCACAGGGCCATAGACTCCTGCTGTACACCTAATTAGAGCAGTTCCCACCAAACAAAAATGCCTAAACACTGCCCCCTAGAGGAGACTACAGGTGGACAACCTCTCGTTTTTCATTCATTAATTAAAGGTCTGCTAAATTCAATTACTTCCTGATTTTACTCAAAGAGAAATTCATTAATCAGGAGCAGAGGGTGCTGATATAGGAGTTCATATAACTGCTTGTAAAAATGGTGCCCCCTCTTTTGCTCAGCAAATTTATGACAAGGATATCTACTTTAACATCTGTGACATATGCAGGAAGGAATGTCACTGACGCACTGACGGTTACCCTCACCAATATTTTCACTTTCATGTTCATTTTCAGACTTAGATTATTGTGCCAACGCCGCTTTCAGACAGTATGTGATGTATAGATGAGAAAATGTCGGGACGAGTCAGATAGAAAACAGTCCACGGTCCGAAGTCCACAGCGCTGGTGATGGTTCACTTCATGACCACTAGTTTAGCTGCCCTTCACAGTGCTCGACAGCAATGAAGAACCAGCAGCTTCCTGTGTTTTGGGTGGGGGGGGAGGAGGGTTGATACAGCCTCTCCATTCGGTGTCTCTTCCCAGTCTCTCCTCCTTACTCCCCTGTAACCCAGACCTGAGCACACAAGGAAAGACCTGTCAGGTAGAACAGGGCATTGCATTTCTCATGGGCTTTTAGCCGCAGCCAGTTGTTTGCAGACAGAGCGATGGGAAAACAGGGCTCTCGGAACATACGGCAGGCCTTAGCCTTATTGAAAGGTCTCCATATTGATTTGCGTGGGGAATCCCCATGGAACTGTGACAACAGAAAAGTCTGGGCCGCCACCTGTTTTTCTGTTTAAACCTGTAACAGTGACGGTGACCTTACCTTGCCGCTCAAAGGACAGACCCAGACAAAGACACGGTGTTCAACAGTGCACACTGATAAAGTCTCTTCAATTTTCAATGCCGGAGGCTCGCGGGATGGTCCCCCTGGCCCTGTTTGGATCCGAATTTCCGTCAACATTTCTAGAGATTTGTGAAATGGCGGGGAAACATGTTGAATTATGTATAGGGAAGAAATGTTGTTTTTTTTTATTTCTTTTTTTAAAAAAAAAAGTTTGAAAAGTTGGCAGTACGCCATGTCGAAAGCTGCGAAAGTCTATCACCGCTTGTGGAGGGGAGGAAGGGGGGGTAGATTAGAGCAGCCAGTGGGAGAACAGCGTTTGGGCCTCAGACTGACAGCTCCTCCCCAAACGGCTCATTTGGGGTGATTACCGCACTGGCTTGTCAGGCAGAGGCTGGGTCCGCTATCTTCCCCCCGGCAGCTGTGGAGGAGGAGAGGATGAGTACAGAGAGACAGCACCCCCCCCCCACCCTCCAACACCATCCACCCCCCACACCCCCCGGAGCCGAAGCCGGAAGCCTCCAGCACGAGCCCATCGTCATTCTGGATCTCTCTCATCGGGGGTGAGCGTTACCCCCTGAGCGCTGGGCCCCACTACGTTCAAACAGGCCCCCCCCAAAACGACTGCTGAAGGAGGCTGTCTCCACCAGTGTGGTTTGGGGAATGATAGTGCTGCACCTCAGCGAAGGGGGGGGGGTCGCTCATCAAACCTCACAGTTTGGGATCAGGGAGATGGGCGCGGGACTCGTGGGTACTTTAACGAGTATGATCGGGAGCTTGGCAGGGAATCGATAGCGCGGAGACTTCGCTCTCTCTCAAAGCCCTTTTTTTTACTGCGTTCGCAGCGGTTGACAGAAACAGGGGGGAGAAAAGCGAAAGCTTTCGTTTCTCCTCTCTCTACGCTTGGAGGTCGTTCATATTCCGTGGAGACGGGTTTTTCCGCGCTTCAAAGAGGCCCGATGATAAGAAACGTCGGTCCTCAGGCCCTTTGTTGGATCTGGCACAAACCTCCGAAAGAAACGATAAATCAGCATTTAAGGGGTTTGTGTATTCATGCCACACAGCAGAGTACCAAACACACCACACCCCTCTGTATGCACCTGTTACTACCTGTCAGACAAATAACCTTGGATTTCTTTTTCGTCCACTTAATGAGCCGTCGCTCGCGTGGAATCATATGCTAACGACTCGCCTGAGTGTATATGGGAATTCAGTCAACGCAAAACTTACAGCTGATGGGTGCTTGACCGTACCGGAAGAAAAATCATTTAAATGATCAACTGGCTGCAGACACGCTCACTGCAAACTAAGAAAAGGAATACATGCAAGAGAGAGAGAGTGAGAAAAGGGGAAGAAAAGAGAGAGGGAGGGAGAGAGATGGAGAGAGAGAAAGAGGAATAAGGCTTTTATCCAATTTTTATTAATATACCGAAATGGGTATTGAAATTCTGGGCTCACTTGAAACATAGTCATCCAAAATCACTCCACTCTAAAGCTCTGCTATACCATTAGCAGAACTTGGAGAAGCCAATCCCTTCAGCCAATTGAATCGAGTTGAATTGAATTGACTTGAGTTTAATTGAATAAAATCAAATCAAATCAAACTGGACAGAGCATGGACTGAATTGAACTGAGCTGAATTGAGAAAAACAATGAAAGATCCAACAGCGCAATGTATGTGGATATCGTGGCAGCTATGTTATGGTTGATATTGTTTCGGTGAATGTATAGCTTTATTTTTTTTGTAATTTAACAGTTAGGAAGCTGTAACTCAGAGGTGGACAGTTCAATTCCCAGGTAGGGCATTACTGTTGTACCCTTGCTCAACTTAACATGAATCCTTCAGTTAATCGTTTCCAGCAGAAATGCGGACAGTATAAGCCACTCTCAGGTAAAGGTGTCTCCTAAATGCTGCAATGTAATTGCAGTGGAGCGAACTTTGAATGAGACAACATTGAATGCGTTTGGAAGGAGTTTATTGTGATGTGGCAAGTTGTATAATTGCACAGACTTGTGATCTTGGGCTTGGAGTCCAAGGGGGCAGCATCACGCCTCACTATTTCGGGTGAGGTTGAACCCCCACTAGACCACTAGAAGAGAAGGAGAAATACAGAAGAAAAGGAAGTAGACATGAAGGCAGGGATGGGGAGGGGGATGGACGCTGGAAGCAGTGAGCATGATGGAAGAGAAGGTATGTGGGGATTTAATACCTGCGGAGAAAACCGGATTGGACGGATAGAGGTATTTTAGTGAGGGGTTGTCTGAAAATACTCCCAGACTTCTGTTTTAACAAACTCCGAATGAGGAGAGTCTGCAGCAGGTACAGGCTGATCTCATGACCAATTCAGGATCTTGCGGCTGGCCGTACTCTCTGTCTCCACAGTCTCATTAGTCTGGTACGCTTACACTTAGGCATTTCGCAGACACCCTTACCCAGAGCGACTTACAAAGGCGCATGCAATGAGCATGCCGAACAGCCGAGGTGATAGGAAAGTAATCTTATATAAGCCATAATCGATTATACTTACCGCCCAATCTGCGTGTGAGGATATAGTGAGGTAGCACAGGTGATGATCAGGGTTTAGCATGAGATGGAACCAGGTGCAGTCTAGACAGGTGCGTTTTAAGTTTGTGGTGGAAGGTGGTGAGCGATCCGCTGTCCTTACAATGACAGGGAGTTCATTGCACCATTTTGGGGTCAGAGTGGAGCTCCACCATTTTGGGGTCAGAGTGGAGCGCAGTGTGATCATACACAGCTTAACGCACTGGCTTTGACCAGGCTGGGCTATGATAAGTGTAAATGGAATAACAATCTCTGCACCACTTTCTATGAAAGAAGGCTGGTCTTTTTTGCTATTGTAATGTACAGGAGGCACAGCAGACATTATTTCACATTAAACTGTGATAAATCTTTAGTGAGGAAATGACATGGGTTAACTATGCACATTTTAAAAAACTGCTTCCTGGATTTTCACTTTCTAGTTTAAAGGATTCTGAACATCATTTGAAAGAGTGGGTGCAGTCTTAGGTTTCTCTGAAACTTTATTAAACTTAAGTTTTGTCTGAAAATAAATACACCACAGGTGCTTTATATTATATGTGATTAAACATTCTGAAACATTTATTACATTCCACACCAAATAGCATACTTTACCCATTTCAGTTATTGACCTCATTTCATCACCTGTCCCCAGGTAAACTCTGCTCCACAGATCATGAGCAATAAACATCAAACTTCAATCCATTCTAAATGTGCAGAAGTCTCTCTCCCTTTTGTTAATCTCTCCCAAGTATTGATGTTGGTATGTCAGTGATCGGCTTCAGTATTTTAGCCGTAAAGGGCCATTTTCTACCTTCCTGCTAAAATAATTGCCTAGATGCCATGACATACAGTGAGCTCCAAAGGTCTGAGACCACTAGTGAAAGAGCTTCTATCTTGCATTCTTTTACAATATAATATAAGTCTTTAATTACAAATTATATTAACTTGAATGAAATTTGGAATTTGAGTGAAAGGTTGTATCTTTGAAAATTGTGCATGAATTTCCAGAATGTCTTAGCTTTAAGTATGTCCCCCTTTTGCTTGCTTTAATGACAGCGTGCACTGGAGCTGGCATGGACTCCACAAGTTTGAGCAAAACCTGATGATCTGTGTTATCGCATGGTCTTTAAGTGCATTAAACTTTCTTGGCCTTTAAGTGCCCCAATAAATGTTCAATGGGGTCTGACCTTTTCTACAAAGGGATTGACAGGGTCAGTGTTACTCGTTTGCTTAGATTTGACCAAGACATTGTGCAGAATCTTCAATATTTCTTCTTCATTTCACATGTCATAACTTTTCCTTGTTTTAAATGTCTCAAAATTCTAAAAGATTCTGATTATTTCCAGGTTTATATGCAAAAGGTTTGGGAAAAAAAAGTTTCCAGTGTGGTGGACTTCAGACTTTTGGACCCCTCTGCATGTTCTTACTACATACAATATGTTTGCATATAGCATGGAAAGGGCCTCATTTCTTTTCCAGGTATATCCTTGAGTTCCAGTGTCACTGCCCTCAGATTCCGTATTATTATTACTGCAACATCAAGAAGTAAGTTTGACCGGGGCATGCCTGTAAGGAATGTTATTGGCCCTGCTGTGTCCGTGACAACAGAGCAGGGTTCCAAATGACCACTGACTCTCTGCTGGTCCCAGGCAGAGAAATTACATGTTTCTTTCCTACGGTGGGTTCACCCTGCCTTATGGGAGCCCCCCCCCCCCCCCCCCCCCCCCATCTATGAGAGAAACGGTGAAGGAGGAGGAAGAGGGGAGTACTCATATTTAATATTTCAAGATTATAGCTCAGGGAGGATGCATATTATTCGTTAGTTCGCATTTGTAATACAAAATAAAGTGCTCTCATTAAAAAAATAAACAGCTTTAATAAAATTTTCCGGTGGTTATTAAAATACTAAAATAAATCTCCATGCCCCCTTTTTCACTTTAATTAGCGAACACCTGCACTCTGAGCTAGCGCTGTTAGCAGCCGTCCCAGCTGACTCGTGCTCACATCTGGCAATTAAATCGAAAGCAGATCAAGCTTTCTTTTATTAATAAAATTTCTGTAATTCAGAGATACTGCTCCCCTGTTATGTGTTTTTTTGCATGTTACACTAGTCAAGAACCCTATTTAGTCCTTATTGCACCAGCTCTACTAGTCCACTAGGCGGCAGTGATGACTACAATAACACCCTGTTCGGTAACTGATGTATTAACAATCTCAAGTGATTCCTGTTCTTGTTCTTGCTCCTTTGAAGGAGGTTTGCTTGAAGAGGTACTAAATCAGCATCACTGCCCTTCATCAAACTTAAAGAATGGTGCTTGCTGACTATAAACTTTTCCAAGCTTGAGGCACTTTAGACATTTCAAGAAGGTGGTAACATCCTGGTTCTCAGGGTTCACATTGCCTTGTGGGAAATGTAGTCATGAGGCCTGTTTAGTATAGGTCAAGTGATGTTCACCTCTCTGCTCAACTTCTCTTTTCTATCCTCCAGGTGCGAGTCCTGTCGAACCTGCCCTTGGTAAAACAAGTGTGTTACATAAGAGGATGCAGGGGTGATTTTCTCTCTGGTCTACAAAACACTGAATGAATGCCCCGGACAAACTCACATCAGAATAGCATCAATGCTTACTGTAAACATTTCCCAGAAACTCTCTGTGAAATTCAGCTGCTGAAATGGACACTGACATGTTATGCATTGATGAATGTCAGTACTGTGTGCCGTGTAGTTTGTGTTCTGCCTTTGAATCCTAGCTTAGTTAGCCAACTTTACATGACAGTCTGTCTATGTTATACTGGGGTTTGAGAAGAACACTCCCACATCCTGTTCTGTCACAGTACAAACTGTTCACATTTTTGGCCGGAGAGCTAAGTGGGATTTTCTGGGCGTCTGAGTGTGAAACTCGTGCCCCCTGCCCGCTGCCCCCTGCGTGAAACAGTGTCACACACAGATCTGGGGCGAGCCTGCAGGCTCAGGTGTGTTATTCAGGGGGATTACTGTGCTCTGATGAGAGAGAAGAGAAGCAGCAGGTGTTTCATTTCACAGCACATCACCCTCACACTCACACACACACACACACACACATACACACACACACACACACACATACAAACAAACATACAGGTAAACATACACACATACACACACACACCACACACATTAAAACATATGCAGGCAAAAGAATGCAGATACACACATATGCGCATACACAGAAACACATGCAGACATGTGCATACCTCCACATACACACGTGCATAAGTAAAAGCACAGATCGTGCCATGCACACAGGCACTCTCAACCTGACATGACTCTGTGTGTTTCCTGCACTGCGGTGTGTCCTTTTACTCTGAAAGCACCCCTCGCTGCGCTACCCAGAAAAACCACCTGATCCCCCCTGAGACGCGTCATAGAGGCTGATCCTCAGGGTTTACAGAGAAACCTGCACTGTCCACAGTACAGAGAAACCCAGCTCTGACCGCAGCCATATCGGGGCCCCTGAAACATGTAGCACATGCACAAAACTATATTTACATAACGCTTTAGCCGTTTAGCACTCGCTCTTATACAGAATGACTTACACAGCTGGCTGTTTACAAACTATGCATGTATGTCGCTGGATGTCTTACTGAGGTAAGCTTAGGTGAAGAACTTAGCCTAAGGGTTAAACCGTAGTGCCCGAATTAGGATTTAAACCAGCAGCCTCTGTATTTCAAGTTCAGCTCTCTATCCACTATACTACTCTATCGCCTGTATCCGTGCAGAATGAAGATGATTTCCCTGTTCTAACAAATATCACAAATGAATAATTTCCTTCCCGAGTCCAACAGCAATTTCAATTTTCGATACCAAACTGCTTAGCGGGATACCTTCAATTCCTGCCTAGTTTATACTAAATTCAAAAAACTCTATTCCCTTAACAGGGGATGTCAACATCAACAGAACTCCAAAATACAGAAGCACACTGAAAAAGTACACGCTGGACATAAGCAAATTAAAAATTAAATAGGAGTATGCACATTAAAATAACTAAAAATTAAAATAATGCATACTTTTACAAAAAATGTGAATTTTAGGATACATGTCCCACATTCCCCATCAGGAATAAATAATTGGATTTAATTGCCTTTACCCAAAATTTCATAATGAAGTTTTTAATCGCTGCATTTAGCTCCATCTAGTGTTCACGATACCTTCCTAAAGAACACATAAACTGTGATTCTCAAATGTTGCCATCAGTCAAAAATGTCTCATTATCTGTGCCACTTCACAAAGTGATTTCTTTAATCCAAAAATGTCTATGAAAAAATTCAAACTTTGCAATGTCTCAAAAAGAGAATGGAATCAATGTATAAAAGTTCTCGATTCAACCGCTCACTTGAAAGACAGGAGACATTTATAACTATCTTGCTACAACTGGCACCTCATACAGATAGTGACATGTCTGTACACAAAGTTTTTTTCCTATGTGTTTTTTTTTACTTTGAAATGTGTTTATTCCTTTGAACGAAGGCCTTAGGTGGAGTTTCAAACCCACCCGGCCATGTGTTGTGTGAGGGATCATCGCGTGCAGCCACAGTGTCGCGCGCAGCTATTCGCAGGTACACACTGTGTTATTAGGGCTTGAAGTTTTTTTTTTTAAACTTTAAATATCCTTGTGCAAAACTGAGCAGCACATTACCACTTACAGCTTAAAAAAATTAAGCCACACACACTGTCTCTCTCTCACACACACACGCACACACACACACACACACACACACACACACACACACACACACACACACACACACACACACACACACACTCACACACACACACTCACTCACACACACACACACACACACACACACACACACACTCACACTCACACACACACACACACACAGACTCTCTCTCTCTCACACACACACTCTCTCACACACACACACACACGCACACAATCACACACATACACACACACAAACACATACACTCTCACACACGCACACAATCACAACTGAGCAGTTACAGTAAGTGGTAAAACAGTACCACTTACAGCTTAAAAAAATTAAGCCAAGGTTGGTCATTGGTGAGCATCAGTGAGCGGTTTGGATTATGACAGCTGGTTGGTTGTGACTGAATGATTTAGGTGAACAGATCTGACACGATTAAACCAGAAACACTGCAGGATGGGACCACATACAGTTTAGCACTGCAACAGGTGTCATGGCGACCACATCAAGCTGCTGCAGAGTGATCATATCTCTTACAGTGGGTATCCATTCTTGCAGTTTGCATGGAAATGTCAGTGTAGTGTGGTGTGAGCACACAGATGAGGTCATAAAGGAAACCTAAAAAGGTTACCATGGCAACCCTTTTGACTTTTCATCTATTTCAACAATTCATCCTTTTGATATAGAATGCCTTCCGTTTGACATCAATGCTTGGTTACAACATGGCTGCTGAACTTTTAAATCTATGATAACATATACTTTGCCCTGGATATTTTTTTTTCTTTTATCTAATATTTTTAGTATATCAGTAACTTTTTGATATTGGTCGTTTCTTACAAGCAGGGGCTACAGTTTTATATTTTCCTCTTTTCTAGTTTCTAAGCAGCCAGCCACATAATCAAATCCACAAATTTTGAAATCGCAGTTAATGTTTTACCTTTTTTATACACCGGATTGGTTTGATGAATGTTTAGAGCAAAACGGTGGGTAGCACTAACACTTTGAATTCACCAGTGAGTCATGAGTCAGAGCTCATGGTATGCAACGATTGAGTCCAAACGTAAAGGTTTTACAAACCTTAAACCAGTGACTGCTTTTCTTCACCATTTCTGGCACATTTCTTTCATACTGAACAGAATGCAAACCTGGCTCACTCTGCAAATCCTTTGCCCGCAAACCTGAAGGCCTCTGCCTGAAAACAAAGCAACCCCCTCGCGACTTATTCTGACTGATGCTGTGAGTGGAGAAGCAGTTCGCAAAATGAATGAGGGTCTTAGTTGGTAAACATATTCATTCCTCGACAGCGTGTGCAAAGTGCAAGAACAGTCATTTCAGTGAATGACTGACTTTTCGCGTTTTTGTTTCCCAGGCACGGGTACCGAAGCTTGGTGCAGGGCATGTCCTCGATGCGTGTTCCTACGTTACAGACAGTGGTTGTGCGTAGACAGGGCAGAAGTCTGTCTGTTCACCACATTGTTCCTCTTATTGCTCTCGTATTCGGACCGATTAAGATCTGGGGTTTTAGACGCCTGATACAAATCGTGGCTTCTCTGAGGAGATGACAGAGGCTGGCGCCAAAAAAAGCGTTGTCGTGAAAGAGGAAGAGGAAGTGCCCTCATTTTGCTGAACCGTGTGGTTTTATAGGAGAGCTGCAGCTCTTATTTCAGTCACATTAACACTGTAACGTCAATTACAACTGCAGACAGACATGTGAGACCTAAATCTGACATTTTTTACGGTGAAAAAGTGTTTGAAAAGCATTTTCAAACCATGTTTTAAAAGCAATTTATGATCTAATTACAAAAAATAAGAAAGTTCTTGTGGCTAGGCTGAATACAAAGATATATAATTTTTAGCTGTTCTGTATTTGAAAGTAGACCAACGTTATAAGGAAGACTTAGCTTTTTTGTATGAGCAGGGTCATTTTTGGCCTTTCACAGCTTTTAGACATAAAACACATGACTACTGTGTGTGTGATTATGGAGACTCCATAAGTGTACTTTCTCAGTTTTCCTATCACATGAGGTGGGCACACAGGTGAAGCTCGCTGGAAATTAATAATGATCTTCATGTGAATGAGGGACACTTTGACCAAGCACACAACAGATTTGTTTCCACAGATCATTTTATTTTTTATTACTAAAATAATTATACATCATAAAACAGCACAAATACCCAACAGAATATGCATAATTCAGTTTGCCTGACAGACTTGCAAGCTGATATATCATACATTCAGTAGATTTCTTAATATTTAAAAAATATTTAAAAAAAACTTAAATATGCCTTACAAAGGGGTACAAATGCAATGGGCTGCATTCATTAAAATCTGCTTAGTCCCTTTAAGGGCGTATGCTATTTTATTACAGTGAAAATTAGACATTCCAAATGACTAGGTGCATTTGACTGAATTCAGCCCAGTGTTATACCAGGTACATGAACCCAGGACCTTGCAGAGCTTGAGTCCATGACTGAGTCTACATTCGGCAATGTTACATCTGCGTTCCCTCAGGTTATCGTAGCACCAGTGACCATGAAGCTGCCTCTAACATACCATGCTGCCTCTATGGGGAAGGACCTGAGGTGATTTCAGGTAAACTAAATCAGGCTCACAACAGACAGAAGAAGCAATACAATCATGTCTCCATACCTCATACACAGACATTCTGTAGGACACAATACATAATTACATTAAATTTCCATGAGAAAACAATATTCAAAGGTTTGCAATGAGAGTGTGGCATCTGCTGGACGCTCTTGCAGAATGAGGAATCTCTTCCACACTATCAGTGTAAGCCTTTCTTAGTCCAGACATTCACCTGTCTGTCTGTACGGGAACTGTTCAGAGGTAACGGACGAGTTAGACAAGCAGGTGAACTACAGACAGGTTTAACCAGATGGTGATTGTGAGAACATCCTGGGAAAGCAAAAATTCCTCCTGGGATGACACAGAGGCGATGGGATGTCTCTAGCTCTGTGTGGGAACATTCTGTGTGGGTGTTAGGAATGGTACACGGCCCTCTCTTCTTGTCCTTTTGCCCTTTCTGCACTTTCTGCCCTTCTTGCCCTTTCTTGCCCCTTTCTTCCCTTTTCCCTTCATCTGTCCATTCCCCCTCTTATCCACTTCTTCCATAGCCTTCTTCACCCAGACCTTTTCTGGGTTGGCGCACACCTTCATCCCTCTCTGTGTAGAGAACCTGCAAATGAGCAGAACCAAACCGCTGTCATTCTGCAGCCTCATTCAGTTAGTTCATTCAAAAGTGACTAAGTATGTAGTTCTTCGCTACTAAAACCAAAAACCACCGACGCCTTGAACCGCTACATGAATGAACAGTACTCCAGCCAGATGACTGAAAGTAGCACATACACACATACACACACACACACACACAGACTTACACACATACACACACACACTCAGGCAGGAAATAAAAGGCAAGATACCTGCAGTGCAGCACTGAGAAATTGCTGTGTTACTGGTAAGTTTCATACTTTCTCTTATAAACTGTGCATAAAATATGTATTGTAATGTTTTGAAGACAGTAGGCAACAAGTACCAGAACCCACATTATAATCCACATGATTTATTATTATTATTATTATTATTATTACATAAGTGATGTCAGATTATTCATGACTGTCTGTACTTACACAATGGCATCCACAGGACATAGTCCAACCTTCTGTACTGTGTAGCGGATAATGTTTTCTGTGCAGGGTCTTGTCTCCGAAACTTTCAGACAGCAATTTAAAATACTCATACTTGCTGTGAAGAGGAAAGATAGGCCCATATTTATTTTCAGTCATAGTTGCGCACCTGTTCACACCTGAGATTCCGGACCACAGCTGAGTTCTCATGTTGCTAAAATATCTCAGAGCTATTTTCACAGAATGCTATTCTAAACAAAATGTGCATGGTCACTTTCCACATCCTCCTTTAAGCAACTTTTAACTCACAGTACTTCATACAAAACTACTACACCTATTTCTACTAATGCTATATTACCATGTAATAGTACTGTTACTACCATTGCCTACCATTACTATACGCATAACTAATATTACTGCCACTGGTCACACTACTTTATGGTATTGTACACATAATTTTCCAGACTGACAGACAAAGCTTACATTCATAAGCTTAAATATTAAACACTGAACAAATTCAAGATTTAATTTCATCTTCTTGAGAAAACTGTTAATGAAGAAATAAATCTCTGTTTTTTCACAGAATCCTTCTGTTTTCAAGAAGCAATTTAAGAGAAGTACTACATTTCCACTACTACATTTCTAGTACTACAAGGGAGCAACAGAGGTATGCTGCCTTGGAGCTAAACTGCATGCATACTTTTACTGCTGGTAGCACCCATACTACAAATGTATGAAAAGGTAGTACCACTTAATTACATTTTGTAAATTGTCATTGCCTCTAACTTTTATTTCAGTTCTTTTCTACTTAATCTCAACGAGACTAACATAGTAAACTCAAACTGAAACTGCCACCCTGGTGTTGATATCCGTTTGTGTGTATGCCTGGTCATCCAGGCTGCGTTGGGTGAGACTTACAGGCAGAGACGCGGAGATCCTGCGTGGCGGCGCAGAGGAAGAGGAGCACGGCGGCGTATGAGAGCTTCATCCTTCCAGAAGGACAGGTGTGTAACAGTGAGCTCTCAGCCCCTGTTTGCTGGGCTTATAACTGAGAGGGGAGGAGGGGTGCGGTGGAGCAAGAGAGAGAGTTTTTCCTGCTTGCTTTTCAGCCCCCCATGACTGTAGCAGGTGACTGGAAAAGATGAGCGAGAAAGGGCTGAGGTTGTGGGGGGGGGCGGTGGTTTCGGGCTTGGGAGGGGGGCTGAAGAGTGCACAGAAACCACAGCAATGCACTGAAACAATGGCCTGGCTTTACACCAGCGACCTACAGTCTAACACAGCCAGAGGGACCTGCACTACATCCCACACGCTGCAATTCACTTCACAGACACAAAGATCACCTTTAACATAATGTGATCCAGAGTGGAAAATAATGATTTATTCTTGTGGTTGTTTCTTTTAAAATGTTTGATACAGATTGGTGTTTTGGTGCTATAAGGGGTACATTTTGGCCTATCACCTGCAGCAACACTGTCCTGGCTGGGACTCAAGCAGAATTCATCTTAGTTGTAACTTTTACTTACAACTGAATAAAAGTGTTATGCCCTCTCTCAACACGAACATGACTGCTGAACTCGTCAAGCAATGTCAGTGAAGAAAAAATGAACACTAGCATTTAATTGTGAGCCAAAGTAAAGGACAAAAGTTCATTGATTCAAAGAATCATTGATTTGGTGTTAATTGAAAAGTTAAGGGCTTGTGTAAAGATGGGAGATTCGAATGAGATCTGGAAACCCAAACTTCAGCTCTCTGATCATTTATGGGTCCTTCTGGCACTCCACGGTGAACAGTATCTGCTCACCCCTTTGTGGTGATGGGTAGGCTACATTTCATGAGGTGAATATGCAGTTTCCCATTCTACTCATGTCTCATACCTCAATATTCACGCATTTTAAAAATACACTGAACCCTCATTATAGTGGACCTTGTTAAAACGGATTTCAGTTATAACAGACTATTTCTGACATAACAACATGTGTGATCTGTTCTGGTTATAATTGGACAAGTTCAGACCTCTAATCACCGGGCTTTGTTAGAATGAGGAAAATGTATGTTCAGAGTGTGCGTGTGCCAAAAGTGATCCATATATAGTAAAATGATTATGTTGTAAACTCAATGCAGTGTTTACTTATTGTGTATTTTTTCACGCAAGTATTTCCACAGACTCCCACTGTCCCATTCATACATCTCAGCAATCTGATATCCCCCTCTCAAAATGACTCCACAAGTCACAATATTATTCATTAGATTAACGTCCCAAAAAAAAAACCATCATCACATTTGCCCTTTCACCACCCTCTTGCCCCCGCAGAATAAACTGACTGTTTCTGGTAGAGAATAAACCATCACAGCACTGAATGTGCCACTATCACTTTCACTCTCATTCTCACTCAAGCACATGCAAAATGTATACTATGACTGCTTTAATAACCTTTCTTTCTGGCTAAAAAAAAAAAAACTTTTCTAAAAATCACAGGCAAAAACATAATGCTCCAGATTTGTGTGCGTGTGTGTGTGTGTGTGAGAGAGTAAGTAATTGTTTGTCTGTCTGGCCCTGAAATGCCCTGCCCAGAGCATTTCATGCAATGCATTCTGGGATAGGATTCAGCCCCACATGGGACAGGTATAGCTGATTGAATGGTTTATGTCCTAAAAGAGTCTAAAGCATGTGAAGAAATATGATCCTTTCTCTTTGGATTTGAAACGTTCCAAGTAAACAGATGTTAAATGTCTGTGTATACCCGGACAGTGAGGAGAATTTGTGAGCTTTTTCAGTCCCTTTCACTGGCTCAGACAAAAGCTCTATATCTCCATTATAAACAAGTAAGCATGAGGTCAAAAAGAGGACAATGTATTTTTGAATGACTCACATGTATCAACCATGCAAGGAGTGTGTCCTTAATGAGGGTTCGGTGCTACCAAACATTGTGTTTGTTATCTATTTCCCTTCTGTTCAAGGCTTCAGTTTCAAGCCTCCATGGGTCTGAGCTGCCATGGTTTCTGTCACTATAGGTATGTTTTTTTATTTGTTTTTTTATTTTAAGAATGTCCTGCAAGTAAAATGGTGGACATTGGAACACATCCTTGAAACATACCTCATGTCCATTTTCCCTAGTGACTCTTAATTTAGTTATTTAGTGTGTGGTTGGACATGGAAAATATAACACAAAGGTCTCTGATGATATGAGTTGAAGGCCTTGCACACTCCCACTTTTTTCTTTGTACAAACCTCTCCCCTACCCCCCTGCTCCTTCCCCCAAGAAACCAATGAAAGACCCACCCTCTGTCCACCCCTGCCTCATGCAGCACCTTCACCACAAACTCTGCAAAGATGCTAAGAAGCTCTAAAAATATCAAGCCAAGACAGAGGTGTGGGAGAGGGTGATCTGGTGAGTCACTCGTGGTCCACCTGTGTTCGGTAGCATCCCCCCAGCAGTGAAGAGCTAGAAGGCCAGAGTAGCAAGGCACATGCTATGAATTCAACTAGAAATTTCTGAGCTGATGGACAGTTTCAGGCTCAGTGGATAGGAAGAGTCTCTGAAAGGCGTGCCATGGAGACAAATTTCAGAGCCCAGAACTTCAGTTTAATCGATGAGATTAATCATTGCCATGTTATGTCATGATGCAATTCTTCTATTTTGAGCAAGACACTGAAGTGGTCTTTTAAGACCCTCCTTCTACCGTGGAACAAAATTAACGCTTGTGCAGTATTCAACGTAGTAGGCGGTCGGAGGAAAACCCATTCAGTGTAGTGCTAACGCTAAGCACTTGAAAAAAAAACCCACAGAAGTTCCACAAATTGGTTAACCAGAAGCGACTAAGAACTGTTGTAAAATGTCACACCAACTCTCACTGAGTATTCACACTTTTACATTAACGACAACCGATAACGGAAACATTTAGGGCCTACGGGTGGTCTTTGTCCTTGATTAACTGGAATCTAATTTTTATCATCAAGAAAAAGTACACATACTTGAGCATGTACAGGGGTAGGCAAAATAATGAAAGCCTTGAATGAAAAATGACTCATTTTTTACTGTTTCTAAATCACATTTACATATGCGTCTAAAAGTGCTTGTTGGTGATGCCAATACTAGTGATAAATTTGTTCATAAAAGGCATTCTACATACATATTTAAGAAATAAGTAAAAAAAGGCATTTTTTTACACTTTTATATTTGACTTCCTATACCAATGAAGGAGCAACAGCATCTAAAATCACAACGTCAAACACCAAACAACGGAAAACTGCGTGAGGAAAGAGGAGCAGTGGTCACTGTGGAGACAAGCCCGCATCGCCAGGTGTAAATCAAGCCGCTGGTGGTTTGCACTGTTCTCTATTTTGCCCTTTAATAAAAAAAATTTAAAAAATGAAGGCCTGGTTCCTCTCTGACCTGCTGTTTTGTATTCATGTGTAAGATTTCCATTACAGCATCACTGGGTTGTGGGAATCTGCGAAATGAGAGTCCAGAACCTCAGCACCACATACTGGGCTAATTCTGAACCTGATAAAACACCATGGATGAGGTCACTTACCATTTCAGTCTTACTTCCTGTAAATCCATCTACTGGCAGTACAGTGATGATACAGATTACAGTGCTGTGTTTTAGAATGTCCATGAATTTACTGACAGAAAAATAAAACCAACTCGTATGCGTTCATAGTTTCATTAATATTGTTTTTATGAAAGCACACATATAAACCAAACATTGGTCTTGCATTTTGATGGTGGAATAATTTCTGTGTCTGAAAATTAACGACAAAGACGTCATGTGAAGCAACTGGGTTATACAAACTAGCTGAAATATTACAATAAAATATAATGTTCTGTTTACAAAAAATGTAACAATAAAATATTCATACTCATTCATAGCCTAATTCAGCATTATCATTGAAATTACAATAGCATATATTCCATACATTAAAGTGCCTTTCAAAATAGGTTACATTCAACAATATGTTTATTTTATAAATTATGTGTGCATGCATCCACAAGTCAATATTCCCCGCTGTGACAAAAGCTCTGTTTATCTGGGTGTTCCTTAAGGGAGGGAATAACAAGCTCATTATCCCTGGCAGGTCTTGTTGGTCGTGCTCTGTGTGACCGCTGATTCCGTGGTCAGACGAGGTGATTTGACGGCCGTTGCCATGTGAGCTTTCTTCCTAGCGCCAATGCTCCTCTTGCACTTTTTCACCCAGCGTTTGTTGGGGTCGGAACAGATTGTCGTCCCTTTAACTGTGGTGAACCTACAAGAGCAAATAAATAAATACATATCATATGTTGGTGACAAGCAAGCACAATAAAAAAAAAACATAACGACACATAATTTCATGTGTTGTATGATTGTTTCAAATTGTTGGATAGAACTCATCAGACCTCCATCTACATACAAACCCTGCCTCCTTCATTAGGGTACTTGTCTCTTTTATATTACAGTGTTTATACTATGACAAAAATTTTATCTTCTATCTGACCATGTGTTTCCAGAAAAGAATTATTTAAAAGCAATGATGGTGAAACAATCCCACAGAGAAGAAAGAGATGATTAAACAGTTGTAATTTTCAAAATATATTGTGTTTCAATATTCCGGCACAAATGATGCAATGATAGTGTCTTTGGTACTTACACCACAGCATCGACTGGGCACCTTCCCTTCTTCTGGGAGTGAAAACCCTTCAGTCTCCCACAAGGTGGTCTAGTCTGAGATGTTTTCAGACAACAAGAGGTCACAAGTTCACCGCTTGCTAATGAAACAGAGCAAATGCAAGTTGTAAAGTAAATATGGATTCCTTTTTTGTTCATCACCGGATGGATTGTTTTTAAATCTCTGCTTCTCATTGGTTACTGATTATAAACACATGTCCACTCTTATACTCATATACTTATTATGCGACACTCTTATACTCCTATATTTATGATACATAAAGAATACTGTTCATGACATGTACTACTATGACACACAAATAATGAAGGAGGAATGAAGCTGAAGCATCCACTAAAAGAGCTGCCTAAAGGAACAGGTGGAAGAGTAAACCATCGCAGGTAACATTTTCTACGAATGAAAACAGCCAAAAACCCCACTGTTCTGATACAATCCGAGAGTCCCAGCCAAACAAACAAGTAACACACCAAAGCAGAAGTCAGACAGTATGAAAACTAATGAAACCAGACGCCATCTGGTGAACCACCCAGCCACCCTGATCATCCAGTCTTCTTCAGGTTGTACTTTGGTTACTTTAGATCCAAGCCAAAGCCAGGAATCCTCTAACTGTATCCACCTCACAGCCACCCAAGTCTCCCAGACAGACAGCAGTGAACCCAGAGCTCTCTCTGTGAAAGTTAGCGCTAGAAGCCCCTCACATTGGCATGGAGGAGGGCACATCTGCAGCACCGCCACGCAGAGGAGAACGTTCCTGAAGATCTTCATTGTCTCGGCACAGCAGACCTCTGGTGTCACGCGTCCATCAATCAGTCGGTGAGGGCGACCGACTTTAAAAACGCTCGCCGAGGGGAAAAAACCGGTCAGTTTTTTTGTTTTTTTTCTCACCAAAGAACAGACCCCCCTGTTTCATAAAACCGCACCCCTTTAACCCCCTCCCCACCCCACCCCCACCGTCCCCCCACCCCACAGCCAGGGTATCTACGCTCAGCATCACAGATGCGTGGGCGGAGGGCGATATGACACTGCAGCTTCCGCTGCTTCTGTGTGGCTTTGCGGACCACAGTGCACCATTACCTCCAGCCCTCCACCCTACATTGTGCTCTGAGCTTTCAGCAAGGAGCTTTTACTGCCCCCAATATTGACAAGTGAAAACTTTCCATATTGTCATCCATTAAACCTATTTGTAATCCCCTCGTGTTAGAAGACACGCATGTATTTATTCCTACAAAAAGTTTCTAATAATATTTAGGGGAAAAAACTCAATCATAATATGTTTCTGGGTAAAAAAAAAAAAAGAAAAAAAATTTGTTTTCAAACATGAAACCAAAGCCCTATCAAGCTTGATGATAGGTCATTGTAAAAATTGTTATTCTTTACAAACATATGAGTAAGTTAAATTCCATGTCAGTTCGTCATGGCCATTCGGATAGCACAGCTGGCCTTGGACCCGTATTCTCCTCCTTATTCCCTCCTATAGCTTTCTGCCGCCGCTGTCCTTGAAGTAAGGCATGAGCTAACAGCACTAATGAGACGAAAGCTCATGGAAAATCCCTACAATTCCCAGCCAGCTCACTTACACTTATTTATATTTGTACATTCACTTGCATCAGCGCTTACATCAGCTTTTTCTAACCCTGCTTCTGCCTTTTAATTTCAGTGTGAGACAGTGAATTTCCAAGGGTTGTCTTGAAAGGTTTGCATTTTCCTTTAGCAGTGTTACCATTTAAGATGGTATACAGCCATGGAGATGGGGTCATGTAGACGTCACTGAAGAGTCTTTTGTTCTGACATTCCCTCCATTGCTCCCTGACATTCCACGAAGCGTTTTTATTTTTATTTTGGCACTGAGCACAGCACCACATACCCACTCCCATGAGCCAAAAAGACATGAACACAGCTTTAGCTAAATTTCAACTAAAAATGTACAGATATGAAAGCACACACATAACCTGTGCACAATCTCTGACTGCTGGATGCCAGTGGAACTTCACAGAAGCATTGTGTTTGATCTCTATTCTGATTCACTAATTATTAGTAATAATCTTCCACTTGAGGTGATATTGTATGTTCCTAATGTCACTGTCCTTGTGGTTGCGTTTCAGTGTCACAAAGCCACCCCTCCCCCCCAGGCCTGTCCCCCTTGATGGTTTTCATCAGTATGACAGGGGGCCTCTGGAGGGGAATTCAGCAAAGAGGTCACTGCATGTGGAATTAAAGCATGGTTTCCTTTCAGTACAGACAGAGCAGAGATACGTCTGCTCCCCTCACACATACACACACACACACACACATACAAACACACACACACGCACTCACAATCACACACATACAAACACACACACACAATCACAATCATACACACACAAACACATACACACTCACATACACACACTGTCTCACACACACACATGCACACACACGCACACACTCTCTCTCACACACACACACACTCTCTCTCTCTCACACACACACACACACTCTCTCACACACACACACACAATCACACACATACAAACACACACACACACACAAACACACACACACTCAATCACACACACAGATGATTCAGTACATACAGACCAACAGATGCAATGTTATCTGAAGCATTGGAACAAGCAGAAGTGTGGTTTTTAAACACCATTTTACTAAGAAAGTACAATTTTCAACATTTTAAAATGCAACCACCAATCTTTGAAAATGCATTCATATAAATACCATAATTCTCCATTTTTTCTTCTGGTATTCTGCCAAAACATAAACTGTTCATCATGTTAAAATGAAGGGAATCTTTGCTTAAAACAGTACATCACCGTTTTAAGTTCAAAGAATTTTCTACTGCGCAGATGTGCGCAGGCACTTGGGCAGAACATTAACACAGGAAAGGTGTTCTCACCGCAGACAGAGGTGACAAACAAATTTCCTGTCACATCTAGCATATCTCATTAAAGCAGATGAAAACACACACGCATATTGTTCTGGATTGTATGCTTGGAGATCTCACATTAACACGCAAACAATATCAAATACAGGGAGTCCTCGACTTACGAAAGAGTTCCGTTCCTACAACTTGTCGTAACCTGAGTTTTGACGTAAATCGGAATTTATACCTAAATTATACCTAAGTTAACACCTTAAGTCACTCACTCTGTACACACAACACATGACGGTCATATAAAATACAGTAATTAAATTAAACAGTAATAAAAAAAAGAGAGAGCAATTTCTTATCTTTATTTCTGTGTTCGTATTTACGAACCAAACCGCGTAGGTCAAAACTAGGTTTTTTAAATAGGTAATTTATGGAAGTGCGTCGTAACCACGAAACGTCGTAATTCGAGACCATCGTGACCCGAGGACTCCCTGTACATCATTTTTATATGGTTCTTCCTCAAAAAAGACTAACTTTAAAATGTAAACTGCATTATTGTATTTTCATTGGATGTACCTTATGTATCTTATCAGTAATGTCACAAGCTCTCTTTAGTCACCTTCTAATTCAGAGCCAAACCTGTATTTTGATTTTGTTAAATCAATTACACCATCATCACTTACAAAACATTGCTCAATCACCAGTGTCTGTATCTGGCTGTTGGAGTGAAATTTTGACCCCTTCATTTCTTGGGTTTGCTGTTTTTTTGTTGGATGGTCCATCCAAAAACCAGGTGTTGACCCCTCCTTTGCTTGGGTTTGCTGTTTTTTTGTTGGATGGTCCATCCAAAAACCAGGTGTTGACCTCTCCTCTACTTGGGTTTGCAGCTTGGGCCAAAAACCAGGTGTCCCAAGAGCTAATTCTGCTGTAGCGATTCGTCCTTTTTCATTCGACTCTGCTGTTGTGAGGCGTCCTTTTTCAGTTGATAGTGGGCCTTCAACTTCATATTCGTCTGTGGTATATCTAGACAAAGCCACCACAGGTGCATGAGAAGACAAATAATGCAATGTAATATATGTCAAACAAAATCTGAGAAACAAACACAAATAAAACATTTTAGTTCAGAAATAAAGCGTAGCTGCAATTCACCTTCCCACTTCCACTTCTTCCCTTCCATGTTGAGCATCGCCCTTTTCAGTCACCATCAGTGGGCTTTCAACCTCATCGTCATCTGTGATATACCTAAGCAAAGCCGCACAGATTCATGCAAAGGCATGTGTAAAATGAGATACAAGAAACGCACAGATAAGAAACATTCTGACATTCTAACTATTCTAACACTTCTACCTATCCTCTTCCATGTCTTCATCTTCGCTTCCACTTCCAGTATCACTTGTCTCAGGTGTTGCCAGGGGCTCCTCACCCACATACTGAGCTGGGTCATTCCTGGACACATACAAAGACACATGAAAAAATGACAGCAATGTTATTTTATGTTCAACAGAGTGATGTGAAACCCATTCCATTTCATCCATTTTCAGAATATCTATGATGCAACCGAAGTGAGCTGCAGCTTCCTAAAGCTGAAATCACATTATCATTTCATTATCATTATTCCATTTCTTGTTTCACAGCTGTGTTTTGGGAGTGCAGATTGCGGTTGAGAGAGGTTGGATTTTGTGGTAAAATTCCCTTTGTATGGACCTGTCAGATCCAACACTGGGTTTTCTGGGATAGAAAGTCCTTTTTTCCATAGCGCTGTAAGAAAATAATAGTTATTGCCTGCAAGACAAAAATTACAATAAAGATGAACAACTCAACTCCTCTTTCTCTCCCCCTTCCCTCAAAAAACAGCTCTGCTCATACACATATGTAAAATACCTTAAAAGCACAGTAAATGTGACACATTGCTCAATAGTTTCAAATCCAGGATAAAGACTTGTCTGCTGAACTGCAGCACTGAGGAGTATAAAGATATCAAGGAATTAATGAAAACGTACATTCACACACACATACACGTGTTTACACACACACACACACACACACTCACACACACAGACACATACGCACACACCAACTGTGTTTCGTCTTCTTAACTTTCAATAAAACTGCTTTTATTTGTACTATTTGTTTTTTGTTAAAGTATCTATTGTCTAGCCTCTGTTTTTATTTTACTTAGTAACTTCATGTTTTTATTACTTTTATGTCCATATATTGAAAGTTACCATTGAAGGTTTAGTTTCTTTTTGCACTTTAAGGTGAAGCCCAACCCATAAGCCCATCTTCTTTTTTGTTCTTATATTAAAAATAAAAGACTAAACTCCTAACCCTATACTGATATGCTAGACAGCAAAGCTATGGTTAGCAAATTAGCTATATAACATGCTTTGTGGTATTAGCTGTATATAAAATATAAAGTCATATCAACAATACCATGATTGTATATCAAGAACTGCTCAACTTGTCAACAATGAAAAAAGAATGGCCAGTATATTGAGCTTGCTCGCTACACCCTTTCCTCAATCCAACACTTGCAAAAAAAATATAACAAGTCACAGAAAGGAGGCAATAACATTCAGAAACCTGAAATAAAAAATGCATAAATAAATGAGATTACACTTACTGCTGGTTTGAAAACTGAGTAAATTCATTTCCAGTCAATATTATATTTAATGCAGTAGTCACAAAACTCACTTTCATTTCAACCCTTACTTTAGTGATACTTCGTTATATTGCATATAGTGTGTAGTGAAACACTTGAATTGTGAGTAGTGTGTATGTTTGTGTGTGTGTGTGTGTGTGTGCACATCTTGATGGTAAAGAATCAGTCACTCACTTTAGGCACTCGATTATCCTGTCAGTCTCCGGCTTCGATGGGTCAGCGCAGACAAGATGGCCGCTCTTGGTGTGAAATCTGTAAGAATATAGACACACGCATGGGGAGTGAGCAGGGAAACTGATAACTGCAGGAATGCAGCACTCTAAGCACTACTTCATATTCGCTGCGTAATAATAATTCAGGTCACATGTCTCTGTAGCCGTATGAGAGTCACTCACATGATGGCATCCAAGTCGCAGAATTTGTTCATGGACTGAATGGTGTAGCCGTTCATCCTGTGGCAGTGGAGATTCCTCTTGGTGTAGGACAGACAGCAGTTTTCTGGATCAAGAAAAAGAATGATTATTATGAATTACCATGTTCATAAGCAGCTCAATCAACCATAAGAAAATGAAATCCACCAGTTCTGAGTAAAAATGAGAGAACTCAAACTGACAGGAAAGTGCAGATGGATCTCATGTTGGTCTGTGGAATGTAGACTGAGGCCTCACCTGACTCAATCTGCAGCAGGAATGCATTGAGCGTGAAAATGCATTCTGATGGTGGAATAATTTCTGTGTCTGAAAATTAACGACAAAGACGTTATGTGAAGCAACTGGGTTATACAAACTAGCTGAAATATTACAATAAAATATAATGTTCTGTTTACAAAAAATGTAACAATAAAATATTCATACTCATTCATAGCCTAATTCAGCATTATCATTGAAATTACAATTATTCCATACGTTAAAGTGCCTTTCAAAATAGGTTACATTCAACAATATGTTTATTTTATAAATTATGTGTGCATGCATCCACAAGTCAATATTCCCCGCTGTGAGAAAGCTCTGTTTATCTGGGTGTTCCTTAAGGGAGGGAATAACAAGCTCATTATCCCTGGCAGGTCTTGTTGGTCGTGCTCCGTGTGACCGCTGATTCCGTGGTCAGATGAGGTGATTTGACGGCCGTTGCCATGTGAGCTTTCTTCCTAGCGCCAATGTTCCTCTTGCACTTTTTCACCCAGCGTTTGTTGGGGTCGGAACAGATTGTCGTCCCTTTAACTGTGGTGAACCTACAAGAGCAAATAAATAAATACATATGATATGTTGGTGACAAGCAAGCACAATAAAAAAAAACATAATGACACATAATTTCATGTGTTGTATGATTGTTTCAAACTGTTGGATAGAACTCATCAGACCTCCATCTACATACAAACCCTGCCTCCTTCATTAGGGTACTTGTCTCTTTTATATTACAGTGTTTATACTATGACAAAAATTT